>JAQFVV010000269.1:259434-369552 GCA_028023455.1 Epiperipatus broadwayi
ATATATATATATATATATATATATATATATATATATATATATATAGTGTCACTTGAATTTTTTTATTGGAAGACATTTTGACTTGAAAATTGATAGTTCTTATACCTTTAAAGATTTTAGAACCATTTGACAAAACTCCATTTTTACAAACAGTATCATAAAATAAATTAAATCGACAACAATAGAGTTAATAAGATTATGAACATTTTCCAGAACATGAATTGATAAATAAAACTGGCTAAAAGATGATCACTAGTTTTATTTCACTCTAGAATAAATTATTTTCTATGTCTTTGAGGAAAATAAACTTTGAAAGTTATTACGAATTCTTTAAATGTACCATGGCATGAAGAAATGAGAATTATTATGTTAAATATTTTATTCAAGATAGTCAGTATATAGAATATCCCTGACAGGATCTCCCCAAACTTCTGACCATGGTTTCATGCTCTGGTGCTCCTCAGAGAGGTGCTAGGGTAGGTTATCTGAACCTACCCTATCACCTCTCTGAGGAGCAATAGAGCATGTAACCACGATAAAAGGTTTGGGGGGTCCTGACAGAGATATTTTAAATGCTTTCTCTAGCTAAGCATTTATCACAAAGCTTGTTGAGAAATTGCCAATCCTCATATCTGTGACTCTTATTTTGACTATTTATAGTCAGTATATAGGTTCTAGTCAGCTTTTCTTAAATTACATCTGGAAACAAGATAACTTTTGATAATTGGAATGCGCATTCGAAGAGTGATTTACTTTGATTAATCTTGGCTATGGAGAAAATAATTCAATATCTGTAGATCAGTAGGTAATGGTTTTAAAAACAAACCCTAAATCAGGAATTGTCCATTTTTTCATTAGCCTGAATAAAATGCTACTCTTTATTTGAAATATATGCATGTTCTTTAAATTTTTTCATTATAAAGGGTGACAACATGTTTGATTCTTATTTGCATATCTTCAAAAGATACTATGAAAATTGAAGTCTCCTATCTATGCAATAGTTGTAGAAAGCACAGAATAGGTTCACTTTTAATTTGGAGGTTAGAAATATTTTATACATAAATGTTTTTATTCAATGATGATTGTAATAATGTTTGAACTATCTTTGGATAGATTTTTTGATTGATATGATGGTTAAAAATAAGATATAAATGCCATGTTTGAAATTCATTATATTAAGAGTGAATGATGGTCTAGAATTTTTTAAAGGAACCACATTACTCTGGATAATTAATTACATTCTAAATAAACATCCATTTCTGATTTTGTCTTAATTTGATGTTATGTTGAATTAATTTTATTGCATTTGTTAAGTAAAAAAGAGATTGTTTCATAAAGGGTATATCTAACACATGAAATGTTAGAAAGTTACCAATACTCAATAGTATTTTTTTCCATTTCAAAAATCTACAATCTTTACCCTGCAACATTCTTCTATAATAACAATGAAATTCATATTTAGTAATATAGATTGTTTTGGTTCTGATGCCATATCGATTCAAATTTTAGTTATAAGGTCAAAACTACTACAATCATTTTTCATATAAAAATTTAAAACAAATTGAACTATGACTTAATTTTATTGGAGTACATTAAGTTTACTTTGAGTCATATAATGTTCATTTACTAGTAAGTCATTTATTGAAATGTAATGTGTTATATTTAGGATTAACTTTTTGTTGCACGTTTATAAATTTTTAGATCTTCATTTTCCATGAAAAATTTATATTATTAAAATTTAATGTGATGCAAAAAATACTATTTTTTTTCCATATGTCAAAGCATCGCCGAAAAGCGAACCCGGGAGAATTGTCTGCAAGAAACTGCTTGCTTACAAGGCGACTGCGCTGACTTCACAGCTACCAACGCTTGGCTATTTTAATTTTTTTCAATTTAAATATTTTTCCATATGCTGTTTTGTTTTATATTCATAAATTTGAATTGTTAAGTAAAAAATATAAGTATAAGTTTAAGTTTATTCATATTCTGCAAATAATTAGCCATATAATTAGCTTAACTGGCCAAATAGTTTATTTTCTCCAATATTTTTAAGGTTTAGCACAAAAAAATTATTTTGAATTATATTATTTAAATTGATAAATTTAGTTCTTTTAAAAGATTAAAAAATATTATAATGCGATTAAACTATTTGCCATCCCATAATTATTCATTGACAATATTTTATTGTTAGCATAATTCAGATTTCCTTATTTAAATCACACATATCTAAATATTGCATATTTCTTTTTTGTATTTTATAACATTTAACCAAAGACTTCACACGGAACAATTAAAACGAAAAATTCATCACTATCAAATTATCGAGCTAACTTATATGACAGATAAATTTATTTTCTTTCATATTCGATTTATAAAACATTTTTTTTAAGAAATTAATGGCAGAGATGAACGAAATTTTCATTTGTTTAAAGTTTGTTATTAAAATTGATAAAAGCTGTTGAATTTAAGACAGATTTATTTTAATAAAACAGATTTGTCTAATCTTAATAAGTTTATTGCTCCTACCAGTAAATGCTTAGTCTAACTATAAGTATGTTTTGATAACTTGTGTCATTAATAACCAAATCCTTTAGATTTTTGATGATTTCTAGACTTCATCTTTTAGCATATGTTATTATTTATTTAAAACATTTTTATTGTAATTTTGAAAACACATTAAAAATAATAAATATAGAATACTAACAACATAATTAAAAATAAAGAATAAAAACAAACTTAAGCTGTACCTGTGAAATAATATAGACAATCAAATACTCATCTTTCTGTTTATTATAAATAATAGCAATAAAAAAAAAATTAAGCAGAGATAGATTATATAAGTATAAATTTATTTTGAAAGTTTAAAAACTGATTTTGATGAGTGGAGCGCGAGAGAAAAACTAATTAAAGTAATTAGTAATTTTAGTTTTATTTAAACTAATTAGTAATTTTATTTATTGTTTGGTGAATGTTAAAAAATGCATAATTGTATATTTATATTACAATCAATCATTATTTTTTGGAATTTAATAAATGTTTAAGTTTTCAATATGTTGCAGTGATCAAAGATATTAATAATATAAAAAGAAGGGGGGGGGGGGTAAAATATACTGCTGAATTATTTTTAACTACCAAAATAATTAATAAGCAATCATTTAAATATTCTGGAAATTAATATATACACAATTTATTCCGGAAAAGTTTAATTTTAACAATTTTTACTTGCACACTCAGTTTTTATATATATTTTTAAATTTAAAATTTTTGTGGCATAAAAACCATATTTTAATATTTTCTTTTTTTTTTTATTAGTTGTTTTTATATGATGAAGATATTTATAAAACTAATCTTCACAGAAATTTCTATCAGTTTATCATATTAATTGCAAATTTCATTATCTAATTGAAATGAAGATGTAGTATAATGTTTCTTTGTTTTTCTTGTTTGTATTACATAATCGCTTGACATAATAAATTATTTTCCAAGGTCATCTGAATCCCGCCTGATACTTTCTAATTATATAAACCTAAATACTTTTTTTTTTTTTTTACATTTCAAATGTCATATGAATTATTATATAAAATATATAGTTTATGCAGAGTTTCAAACACTATTTTTGAGTGAACCTGGGCCCTATTCACCCTCCCAGTTAGTAACAATAGAACGTTAGACATACCGGTTTACTAAAGCATTCAACAAGAACTTTCAGGACATAGCATAACCTCATTTAACTTTGTATACATCCTTTTTCAATTTGTACACATAGTATTTAATAAATATATTTTTGAAACAACACTATTTTTTTTACTATACAATAATTTTTTCTCAACTTGGATATTATGAATACTATGATTATTTGTTTGGAAATGATTTTTTTCAATTTTAATTATGGAGGATATGAGCAAAAGACATATTAGCTATATATTAGCCTAATTTACCCTGTGTTGGTAGTAATTAAAAACTTAATAAACCTTCAAACATCCCGTCATTATGCTAAATCTCTACAGATAAATGTGTAAATCGTTGTAAATATCTAGATGTCTAAAAATTTTAATATGCTAAAGAAATGAAATAGTTTTTTGTTGTTGTTGTGCAATTGAAAATATTTTATTTGATACCCAATTTGTGTATAATACGCAAATATTAATCAAAATGTCTTATAAACTACTTAACTTATTAATTAATTAAAAATCAGTCTTTTGTTTTAAGATTTTAACAAACTATAAACTTATAATGCGTCATTATTAACTGAAAATTGAAACCTTGTAACTTTAGATCATAATGTCTACTACTCTCGAAGATTAAAACAAAAGTAATTATTTAAAAAAACTAAATATTTTCTTACATCTTTATATAAAACATATATATATATATATTAGTTTTGCAAAAATTTTATAATTTTATTAATAACTTTTTATTATATGTTTATTCTACATAAAAATGCTGAAAAAATACCGCTTGTATTAAAGTAGATAATACTATCTGGCAATCATTAGTAAAACCAGATCTTGTGTCCTTAATCTTGTGATTTAGTAAATAACAAGGGTATTCATCTGATTATTATTCTTGATAAATTAACCAAACCCTGTTGATAATTTTTTAGAGATCCTGTAATTACTAGACAGCTATGACAATGCTATATAACAGTCCCATATGTATATATAAAAAGTCAAAAATCCAGAAGCATCTAAAAGAGTGAATTATATTCCCCCTCAGCTGTAAATGTAGTCTCATTTATAAACATTTGAATTACAACTTTCATAGAAGAGTTCATGTTTTATTTTTTAAAGCTCATGTAAGTGAAAAATTATAAGACAAGTACTGTATTTGTATTTTTATTAATACAACATTTTACCAACGTTCTTTAAAGTAATATTTATTAAGGCTATAATCTTAAGACTACATGCCTGAAAAAAACGTTAGTAGGGACCTGGTCTAGGCCACTCTTATCTAAACCTACTTTCTAAATAAATAGGAGAATCTAAAGCATTTTGATTTGATTTGAGAGCTTAAAGCTATCCAATACCTCACTGATTAAGTTCACAAATTCTATAACACATTAATATTCGTGAAATCTTCCGATTTATAACGAGTCAGTGTTGAGATCTTATGCTTAGAAATATATTAAGATAATATAATGTTGTAATAATTATATTTATAAAGCGCATACTCTTTACTTAAAATAATATTTATTAAGGCTATAACCTTAAAACTATGCGCCTAAAAACAAGACAGCAGAGACCTCTGAAAATTTAAATAAATCTTGTGTTAAAGATTTGCAGAGTTACTTTAAGTAATGAGTATGGCTTTATAATTATAATTACTACAATATTATTTATGCAATTGCTATCTTGATCGATTTATTAAATGTTAATAAATTTTTCAGCATATTATTTGATATGCCAATATGTAGCAATTTAGTGAGTACAGTGTGGCCTAAAAAATCATTATTAGAGTTTGGTTAAATAATTAAACCTAGAAATAACATATAATGGTGTAAAAAATGTCGTATATATATATATACAAACAAATGGAAAATGATATCCCTTTCTGTTTATCAATCAAAGATTATGAATAGACTATGACAACAACACTTTAATATTAAGTGCAGTAATATAGAAGTAATGAATAGCATACTAGTAACGTTGACGAATTTTCAAACTTATATTGATAAAGTAAAATTAATTTAAAATAATTTTAATAACCTTATATATATATATATATATATGTGTGTGTGTGTGTATGTTGATGTGAAGATTTGCACAGGTTGCATAGATAAAAGACACATTTTGCTGGTTCATCTGTGTTAAAAAAATTAAAAATTAAAATACTAACGTTTCGGCTTGATCACACAAGTCATCCACTGGGTGATAAAAGGTAGAAATATGGTTGCAGAGGCTCTACAATCACTGATTGGAAATAAACCTTAAAGTTCCACCAATAGCAAAAATGTTAAATTAAGAATGTTTTTTTTTTTAAATATTTCCAAATAGGAGGAGATTTGCATGTATCAATAAGTGAGATGATACATGCAAACTTTCTCATTGATAAATGCAAACTTCCTCTTTCTACCTTTTATCACCCAGTAGATGACTTGGGTGATTAAGTTGAAATGTCAGGATTTTAATATTTTAATTTTTAACACGGATGAACTGCAAAATATGTCTTTTATATATACTGCAAAAGACAAGACAGGCAATTTCGTTCAACGAAAACTTAAAGTGTATTTAATAATATATTCTATGCTTAACAGTATTACATAGAGCAAGCTACAAATATATAGAAAAAATACTTCTTTTTTATTTATGTAATATTACTAATTGAAACTTTTGAAATGGAATATTAGGGGAAAATGTTTAATGATTCCTATAATAATTTATTATCTTGCTGATAAAATTATGATTAGCAGTTCTCAAAGGAATTTATTACCATTACAATTCTTAAAAAAAAACTTAAATAATGATGTACTACTAAACATTAGAATTGTTATTACCATTTAAAAAACATTAATTTACAAATATATTCTAGGATAACATGCAGATCCATTATTGAGCTTCTTAAACATTTTGTAAAGCTGCCTTCTAATTTCTGTTGTAATAAACTTATATGCCTGAACAATTCAGTACTTTGTCTAAATAGAAATAACTATTTTTTTCTATCTCTATTTACATTTTTCTGAAGAAAGCCATATAAATAGCATTTATTAAGTGTATCTTTGAGATAATATTATGATGTAATTGTTGGCTACTTTTCTCATCAGTGGCCATAAAATTCCCTATAAAATACTTTTGAAAATGTTTGTTATGGTTTCCTTCCTATTATATCTCCATTATAAATTATATGTGGTTTTATATTCATACATTTTATACCATCACTATCAATACGTATAAAAACATATTGTTTGGGTTTCCAAATCCATCAAATATTTTTAGATTTCTAATATATTTATTTTATTTGTTAGATATCCAAGTATCACTTCCATAAATTAAATTGTGTAAAAGAACAGTTTATATTCAACTAATTTGGTCTAAATAATTTGCTAACACCAATATAAAATTAATTAATTTTTACTTTGTTATTAGCTGCAACAGAAGAAGAAATACCCATGCTGCAATTTAATATTATTGTCTGTATTTCCATTTACAAACTTTGTAAGATCTTTTAATTGATTGATATCCATAAGATGATAACTATCTAAGATAAAAGTTGTTTAAATTTTCATCACATCACCAATAGACATTTGAGTTATTGGTATATTAAATTAATGTCTTGATACGTTTCATGACAAACATTAGATACATAGGTTGCCCTTTCCATTGTCAAACATAGCTCAATAATTAGCTTACTGTAAATCCAGAAGATAAAATGTATTTTTTGTTTATTTACTTTTAGATGATTCATATAAAATATTTCAACCTGTATGCATTTTGATGTCTGTTTATAAAGTTATCTATAAACAGTTTTTTTTCTCATACATCAAATGTGTTAACCTGGGAAGCGAATCCATTTGATGTATGAGAAAAAAACTGCTTATAGATAACTTTATAAGCAGACATCAAAATGCATACAGGTTGGAATATATAAGCAGTTTCAAGCATAATTGTCATAAAAATTGAAAACAAAATTGGAGATAATACCAACCTACTTTAAATATTTATTTTCATATCAAATAATTTAGATTTTCCACTTATGATAATAATGCATTAATTCATTCTATCATATAAAAGCTATGTAATATAAATAATCATTGGTAAGTGCACAGCTAATTACAATCAGTGTCCAGAGTTATTATATTAATTATGCCAAATGCCTTGAATAAAGCGATAAAACAAAATGTAAAATAATCATATCTCCCAGCTCCCATCTTGTATTTTCCTGATACAAAAACTTTATCTAAATAATTTTTTGATTTTCTAAAAACACACAGGTCTTTTCATCAAACAAACATATTTAACAAAAAATTTAAATGTTTCTTTGATAACATGGATAACAATAATATTAATATAATTATTAACTATTATCTATTCTTTTTATTTTTATAAATTGGTACAATTGAAATATTGTTAATATAAGTAACACAATTTTACAATTTTTTATATTCCTAAAATACCATCATTTCTGAAGAAACACATCACTACTATATTTTAAACTTTTAAATATCTTATAAGAATATGCATCTTTTTCATTGTAGAGATTACAAACTGCTATTTTAATGTCTTTAAGCTCTACATTTTTTGCAAATTTAAATAAGTTGATAAAATAGATATTTCATTAAAAATCATCATCTCAAATATTTTATACTTATTTGAATGATTATCAAAATACTCCTCTATTTGTTCACTATCATTATCATCTTATAGACTAATATTATGAAATTGTTTTTTAGGTTGATATGTTGTTACTTCATTACATTAAAAAATAATTAAGATAACAATACCACGCGTAATGCACTATCACCTTTGCAGTTTTTATTCAGCAATCATTTTTCAATTATTTGAACTTCTGTTTTCAAATCTATATAATGGATATAAAACTCTTTCATTTTATTATTCGGCATATTTGCATGCCAAATAATAGAATTATTAGCAGAGAACAAAGTCAAAATTATTTTTTAGACAAATTAGATTTGCTTGTATCCATAAATCATTTCTTATGAGAATTCTATTTCTCACTTACTTAACAATTCTAAAAGTCTAAATGAGCAATTTTAATGTTTAATAATTTGTACAATATATATATATATGGAAACTTATAATTAAATATTAGTAAATACAGAATTCAAATATTTTGAAAAGTATAAAAAATATAATTTCTGATTACTGTATTTACTAATATTTAATTATAAGTTTCCGTATATTGCTTTGAAGAAATACAGACATCGATTTATAATATTATATATATGACTTTAAAAAAATTATTCTTCATAGAAATAAGATAAGAGAAAAGTTTATTTGTAGTATTTCTAAAGGCTGATCATATATATAATCAATGAATAAATATTTCGTTTCTTAACTTTTTGTTCAAAAATTATTTTGATGCATTTTCCGAACTTTTTTTTTATATAGACATTTAATTAATTTTGATAATAAGATTGATAATAGTTTGTAATTTAATTAAAACTATTTTTTCTTAGTAATTAATTATATGTTGTATTATTTTCATCACCTCTCTTTATAGAAAAATTCAAACTTTATTTCTATTTTCCAAAAGCAACAACTGTTATTAATATCACAGTGATTAGTAAATAGTTATTAATCTGTATATTATTACTAATAATAAAATGTATGAAAGTTTTAAGTTTGACTTTTTTCTAAAGACATTCCATATTTAATAGTATATGATGGAAATAGTCCAACATATATTTGCTATTGAAATGACGTCGTCGCAAACATTCAGACAAACTATAAATTTAGATCGTGTTATTTTGTAGCCTGGTTCAAATTAATTATTTTAACATTAACATGTAATGGAAAAGAATGCTCAATTATCAGTATTAGTACAAGTCTCAATTTAACAAAGAAAGACATATTCTGCTAAACTCATTTTTATTTTTATTTGTACAATCAATTCATCAACCACCCATTAACATTTTGATTTAATCAGGGAAATTCCAGCTTATTAAATAGCCAGATCTCCATTTACCTATGACTATTGAATAGTAAGCCAGCATGTTATTTACTTGAAATAAAAAATTTAAGCCTATTTGTTATCTGAAACATTAAAGGCTTTTGACATTAATCAAGTTGTCTTTTTTAAAAAAATGTGTATACATATACATATTTTTGTTGTTTTTTAGAAATATTCTATTGTAATAATTGTTTTTAAATTAAAATATTCCAGTGTTTTATAATGTTGTATCTTCAGTAAAATATAAAATCGTTCAAATAGTTTTAAAACTTATATTCCAATAAAAAAAAACATTAATTAAATTATCTTCTCAATTTTTTTCTATTCTTTTCTTTCATATGTCATAGAATCAGCTGGGAAGCGAACCTTTAACAGTCTGCAACCAACTGATGCTTGCAAGGAGGCTGCGCTGACCTTTCAGCCACCTTCTCAATTTTAATCATTTTTTCTCTCTTTTTTTATATATATTTAAAAGTTTGCTTTGTACACTTAATCGTCTGTTTTTTTGTTTTGTTTTTAATCATTTATTTAACTGCTAATTATTTAAACTTATTAAATTAATGTTGTATTTATTCTTTAAATTTTTCAGTTTATTTTTAATAATTTTAGGTTTTGGTGCATTTATTTTTTATTGTGTATTTATTTTTGCTCGTTGTTATGGTCATTTTTAAATATTTATCGCGAGGTACTAATACTTCAATAAAGTATAACTTTTGATATATGTATAACCTTTAAAGATATATTTAATTGCTGATGTTTTATTTTATTATTTTTCTTTTTAACATAAATTTAAATTAGTTACAAGGTGAACCTATGCTTTAAATTTATGCTATATCTTTTTTGCATGCCATTTTCTACAATTTTCAATTTGATATTTTTTTAATAAATATATAACATTATAAGAAATAATTTGCAAAAAAAAGTTTTTTGTTGGTATAAAAAGTATTTGATACCTCTATGAGGTATTAAACAACTAGATCCAAATCCTAATAGTCTTCCTATAGTTCTTGGGCCATTGTAAATGCTATAACTAGTGTCTATATTATATTGTAAACAGACATATATAAATGGTTCATCAATATTTATTGACTGGAATTTTTTTTGTTTATTTTAAGTAAAAGATTACAAACCCATGTTGTTGTTTTTTTGTTGTTTTTTTCTGGTGACTGATATTTCTTAACTGAAACATCAGTTGAGTTTTCTTGAAATAAAAAAAGAATATATGTATGAATTTTTTTTTTAAAAAAAAATCGTTATAATCATGACAGATCAAACTAAATGATGGCCTCTATTTCCAACAATTCCCATAGAAGTTGAAAGACATTAAAAGTATTATGATAGCATACCTAATAGCATACTCTAGCTCATGGTATACAGGAGGTAAACATAACATGATAGAGTACTCCAATCGTTGATGATAAAACATATTTATTTTCCTCCATACATTTCAAGGTAAGTTTAAATGAAGAATGATTGCAATAATTGGAAGAATTAAATGTGGCAGTTCCTAAACTTTTTGGAGTTAGAAGAAAAGGTAAAGAGACAAATGATTAAAAAGATGGACAGAAGTTTTATTTCAAAGGTAAGTATAGAGAAAACTGAAGTAAAATGGAACTGTTATTAATAAAAAATGTAAGAACAATACTTATATCAGGTAATGGAAATAATCAATCTATAAATACAACTAAAATATTATCATCATAAACCTTCAGGAAAACACTAGATCTTATTGACATGATTGTAAAATTAAAAATACTGAAATGGATATGGATTAGATATATTGCTAGTAGACAAGATAATAAAAATAAATAGACAGTAGAAGTATTTCTGTTTTGATGTGGGGAAAAAAGTTAGGGAGATAAATTTGCAGAGTTAATTCTATAATAAATTTTAATTATTGGTAATAATGATTATGAAGATAACGTGATAATTCAGATTTCTTACTTAAAAAAATCATTAAAGAAAATAATATTCAGAAATTGTTTAATGTTAATTATTTTTTATCTAAATATATAGTTCACTTGGTTAGAGCGTTGCTTTAAAAATTCAATATTAAGAATCTAACGGTATCAGTTCTATTTCTATGCTACTATTGTCACTGGTCAGACCAGCATGTGTGTATGCTATATGCATGTGTCTGTCTGAGAGTTTATGATCTTCACATTTTAATTATATTTTTGAATTATTTTATGCACCTAATATTAAATATGTTTAGAAAAAATTGTAAACTTCATTTAAACTTTTAAAAAACATAAAACTGTTAGTAATAACTTACATATTAGTATATAACAGAACGTTTCAAGTAGTATTATTTTTCTCTCTTCTTTGGGTGTTGCTAGTCTGACAAATGACAGTTCTGACAAATGATGGTATTAACATGCAAATCGAGCTTGCACCTTTAGATTCGTGAATATCGAATTTAAAGTATGCTCTAACAAACTGAGCTATCCTGCCAAAGACAACTGTCAATAGAAATTTCATATACTTATCAATAAAGATCTTGCTGGATGGATTCTTTGCTTTTTTCTTAAGAGGGGCTTTCAAAGGTTATGTATTATCATATTGGATTGACTTATTTGTCATAGTGACGATATTTTTTTTTTGTACTTTTCTTCCTTGTATTTATTTATTTATTTCAAATTTTTTTCTATTTTTACAATCAATTATGACTATAGTAAATAACCCCATTAGTCAATCCTTTATTATAATATATAATATTGGAATCAGGTAATTAAAGCAATGAGGATCCTGACAGATAAATATATGATATTTGTACTAGCTGTTGCCTTTAGCAGAATATTTTAATTAGTTCAAGAAATCTTAAATTCAATACCAATTCGAATATTATGTTATATACCAACCTATCTGCTAATAGTAAACAGATGAAATATATTTGGAAAGTTCAATTGTTTTTCTATAGACATTCAACTTTTAATATTAGGTGATGGAAGTAATCTAAAATATAATCAAAATTGCATGTATGTTTGTGTGCATGTGTATAAATGCACATATACATTGCATGTTGCGAGCTGTATTTTGTCTCCTCAATAATTAATTTGTGATAAATAATGAACTGTTCTTCAGATATAAGGATTAAATGTAATAACTAATATGTTTTTTTTTACTGCTGTCTTTCTGGAATTTTTTTTTCGTTGTTTCTTTTTACTTAACTTGTTTAGTCATATAGATTAGCATAATACCTGAGCTGCGATTTTGTTCATTCATCTATATTAATGGTGCTAATGGTACTTTATATTTGACCCATCATACTTTCATCATATAAATGCAAGTACAACCATTCAAAATTAAATATTTTTTGACAACAGGAATATCAAAATATAAACCCCCACAGTATTCAGAAATGAATTTAAGATATCTTTAAATATGATGATATACCATATAAATTTGTTTAATTAAATAAGATAATAAAATCAATAGTAAGGCTTGCTGAACTGGATATTATAAGCTGTATATTAGGGAAAGAATTATATGGCTGGGAAGCCAATTTAGAAATACTTTTGCCACTTCCTTGTATTAATAGAGTTCTTTACAAAACGTTTTAAATTAATATCAATTTCAAAATATTATTAAAATGCAATTTTAATTTTATTGAGTATGTTTTTTTAGTATAGTTTCTTTGATAAGGACACATCAAAGTTGAAGCGCTTGGACATTATTTTGAATTTACATAGCATTATTTTTTAATTATTTCTGTTAAGAATCAACAGACTTCATGATTTTAATATTTTTTTCCAATTAGTAACAGAAGAAAATGAATTTATTATATAATGCAACGTGATTGGAATGTTTAAGAAGCTTTAAGACTAAGGTAAAATAATATTTTACCTAAGGAGGGTATGGAATTTTTTAAGAAATGTGTGAAATATAATATTATTCCTAACAGTTGTAAAATTTAATTAAATCGGGGAATACAAAGAAGATTTGAAGCTACGAATAAATTTCAAAAGGCATTGGTGCATTTTTACGAAGAAATTGTATAAAATATTTTTTTTAATCTATTAAAAAAGTGTGTTATACCTGTATTATAATTTGCATACGTGTACAAAGAACAATGTGAAAGATTTGAAAAGAATGAGAAATTAAAATATAATAGGGAATTAACGTTTTTAAAGGATAAACAAAAACAAATTTGACTGAAGGATGATAATAATAATGTTATTAATCTTTAAAATTTTAATATTCCTAAAAAAGTATTAGAAGTTTTATCATGGTGTTCAAGATATGTGTGTCATTTTTGGAAGTATTCTGGAGCAGAGATCGTAGCTGATATGAGGGTAACATGTGATGGTGCCGGTAATAAAGAGCCTATAATTTGTAAAATAGTTATGCATATGAATGGTATAGCAAGAGTGTAAATTGTTTTATCTATCGGCAGTTTTAATAAAAAAATTTTTTTTCAAAAAATACTAAGTTTCATAGAAATGAAACTTTTTTGAAATTAAATAAATTATCCAAATTAATGATGCAATGGATACAGGATGCAATAGACTTTGGTTCATAATCTTTGAAAGTCATCTTTTGAGTGTTCTGAATTATTGGATAAGATTATTATAGTTAAAGGTTTTAAGTTGACATCATTTGGACGTTTCATAATTATATGGCTGGTTGATCAAGATCGAGATGCATTTATTAAGATATTAAATTATCGGTTTATTGGTATGAATATAGATCCTTAAAAATACATTTATTATTATCATTTTGGAATGCATAAGTGACAAAATAAAAACATCATTTGAGAGTATTACATTCTATGTAAAATGATTGGTCGATGGACTTAGCTATTAATAGGATAATGAGTAATATGTTTCTTAATAGCATTGAGTAGTGTATTACACAACCCATTTTAATAAAGAAACGGTAATGCACTATAATATAGGCATGTTGATGATGCATTGGTCTATGGACAATGTTCTCTAATTATACAGATTTTGAACAGTTTACAAAATGTTAAATGGTTTAATTATAAAGAAGAAGAGAATTCAGCAATTAAGTATTTAGACTTAATGGTATCATATACAGATAAAAATTTTATATATAAAATGATAATTAAAATATAAATATTAGGGATTTTATTTGTCTGGAGAATTATGTGTCTATGTCTCATAAGATACTTCGATTTAAGTCCTCTTTACAGTGGAATCAGTGTTTATGACCCCATGAATCTGACTGGAAAGACAATATTGAAAGTTTTGCTCAGGATTTGATAAATATGGGGTTTGGGAATAATATGGTTTGTAAAATTATATTAGGACATTATAAAAAGAGATCTAGTTATATTAAGGTAAATAAGGATAATAAGAAATAAATTTCAGTGACATATATACCTAATATACAAAATAAGTTAATAAAAATTATGAGTCAGTATTTTAGAATAGCTTGATGAACTCAGCTTAATCTTAATAAGATATTGAATAATACTAAAGGCAAGACAGTATATATATATATATATATATATATATATATATATATATATATATATATATATATATATATATATATATATATATATATATATATATATATATATATATAAGTGTTGGGTTATATATTCTATTATTTTCCAGAGTCCACTTTGTAGTGTTGTGTATATTGCAGAAAAGAAGAACAAATATGAAATATCGTTTACAACAGCATAATTATGTGTATAAAAAACAATGGAGGATCAAATATTTTGCATTTTATTTACATCAAAGTGTATCTCATCATATTTGTAGTGTCCAAAAGTTTAATATTTTAATGTATGAGCCACATGATAAGAAACATAAAATTAAGGAATGTATTAATTAAAAGATTACAATATGCAATTAATGCTAATCAGACTAGTTTTTGATTAGTTATTTCTGGTCTTCACACTAGTTTTTTAAATATTTTATTGAACTTTTTTTTTGTATAATTGCCTTAAAATAAAAATATGTCAGTGTCAAAAGTTATTGCATATTATTTTGAATTTACATAGTATTATTTTTGATACATATATATTAAACAATCTCCATACTTTCCCATTCTTTTTAAATTCATATAAATAAAACTCAATAAAAGGGAAATGAGCCCCAAGATATATTTCGTGTTGAACCGGCACTCTTCAGTTGGCCCTGATCACTATCTTCCATATATATCTCTATTATATGAAAAATATTTATCTACAATAAATTGTTACTTTTGATTGTTGTCTGTTAAGAATCAACAGAAGTGTGGGTTTAAATACTTTTACAATTGGTAACAGATGAAAATTAATTTATTAAAATGCAATTTCTGGTAAAGTATTCATTTAGATGGCTCAGCAAATTACATCATGAGTAATGATAACAATGCTAAAATAGAACATGAAAGCAGATAAAAATTGGTAAAAATATTGTCCTTAGTAAAAGTACATTCTAGAGTGGAAAATGTCTAATTTAACAGATGGATGATTGTTATTTTTCTTGTAGATGCGGATCAAGAATGCATGAGTTTGAATTCATTGCATACTTCACTTGCTATCTTACTCTTGTTAAATATTAATGTTGTTGTTTTAATACTACTAAAAATTGATTTTTTTTTTTTTGGAAACTTTAAAACACTTATCTTATAAACAATAAACTAAATAACTTAAATGGTATACTGTTATTAAATAGCTTCTATTAAAATGTGTATTAAAAAGACTTAAATTTGTCATTAACTTTAATTTTGATATTGGGAAGTGCATATTAGTCATAGATTACACATTACTGTTTTTATTATCGTAATGAAAAGAAAGATTATTTAATTTTGAAAATATATGACTAATAATAATTATAAAAAAATCAATAAAAAATTAATCTAAGATATCATCCTATTAACTTATTACTTTTATATAATTATTGGCGAAATTAATTATCATTACTGCAATCATTTTGACTTAGTTATAATGATTTATAAAATTAAAAAAAAAAAAAAAACATTTACCATTGATTTCCAAACTAGCAAATTCTTATAGGAAACCATAATGTTTAATTAGTTAGCTCAGAGTTCAATGTTCATATTTATAGTTGTTTTTAAATATTATTTATTTAAATATAAAATGTTATGTGTTAATCATTTTAACTTTTAACAAAATGATTTCAAATTTGGAATTGCCATCTATTTGAATATATATATTATATTCCCTGATAGCTTTTCAGAACAACCGTGTAGAATATTAAAATCTTTAATAACAAATGTTTCGCAAAATGACTTTACTTTAATTATATAAACATGCCATTGCATGGCTGTTGCATTATATAAACCGTTTGTCTTTGATTGGTTATAGGGATAAGAAGAACCTAATGGTTTCTTAATACAAATGAATCACTGACATTTCCCAATTTAAAGTCATTTTGGAAACAGAGATGGTTTACAATTCTTTTCTCACTGATGTTTATGTTTTCAAAACATATAGTAATATATTTTCTATATATAGAAAACGTACACCTTATGATGTATAATTAAAAGCGTTATGCCATTACCAGGTAGAACATATTTTCTCAGTTGCTAGGCTATATTTTATAAAGATAATCTTTCTGTTAAATAAAACTTATCTAGAAATAGAAATTCAATATATACTTCATGTTTTATTAATGAATAGTTACAATATCATTTCTATAAGCAGAGCAATACATTAAATTTAAACATAAAGCAGTACTTCTATTGAGTTATGCATTCCTTATATAAAAAAATAGTTAGAATTGTTCACATGATGAAATGCTATAACTCTAAAACATTTTAAATTAAATAAAAAAATTAATAATATTCGAATCAAAGCAAAAGCTGTAATCCCTCTTGAGGCTTAAGGATTCTCCTGAAATTCTCCCTGTCAATACATCGTGCCAGAAATATAATAATGAGTAATTATTATAGAATTGCGAGAAAATATAAGTTGTTAGCCAATAATAATCGTTAATAATTGCCAGTAATTGTTCTCCAATGTCTTACACATTGTTCATCACGGTAGATTTTTCCAAAACTAAGTCCTATTCAGAAATAGCTGTCAGCATCAAGAATTTTTAAAGATACCGTGGAAATTTTAAAGTGACTGAATTGCATTAGCAAAGATAATGAAATAGATAATTTACCGTCTATGTGGAAGAGTTTCTTCTCTACACATGAATAAAAACCGATAATTAAATTATAGTCTTGAGCAACTAAAGTTTAATTCTCTATTTATTATTATTTTTGACTTGATAAAAAATTGCAGTTTTTAATATTTTCTCTTTTGTTTTTGATAAGATTTAGTAGGATCTATTTTTTTTTACAATTCTTAATTCTTATCATTATTTTAATATTTTATACATCCTAGTAACATTAATACATTTAACCACTTATAGTCAATGTTATTTTCCAATACCTCATATTTTAATATTCTGAACCATTACTTAAAAACTATCAATGATAAAAGTGTTCTGCTCTTAAAAATTTTCAGTTCAATATGTATATTACAATAAATAAAAACTCAATTTACCTTATAATAATTGCAATACAAATTTGTTATTTTAGTAAATTTGCTTTAATTTTATTCAGATATTGCTAAATGTAAAATTATGAGAAAGGCATGTTTTCAGTTTGTTGAAGTCTGCTGCTTATAAAGCCACAACAAGTAATAGCTTATTAAAAAGATTTTCTCATAAACTTATGAATTATTTTCAGGGAAAGGGCAAACAATATTTATACAAATTATTTTAATACATTATGCAATATTAATAGCTTTTATTGAAAATCTATGGTTAAAAATAGAAAACAGTGAAGAACTATAAGTAGGGAAGATATCAAAATATATTAAAAGTTATGTTTGCTACAGATTAGGTTAAAAAGAGCTTCAGTAGATAACAAATAATCAAATTAAAGGATCAACATTTAAATGTTATGGATTGATCTATATAATCGTGCAAAGCCTATCAGTAATGCACTATTATATAATATATAATATTTAAATACATGTATATTGTCTATAATAAATTTAATGTAATTAGAAGAGACTTGAACTCAAACTTTCAATCTCTCTGTAGCTATCTACTCCATTTTACACAACCAACGTATATGACCATGTAAAAAAGTTATTTTTTCATATGTATGTGGTTATGGGTGTCTCTTGTATAAAATGGAGTGGACATCTATAGGGAGCTTGAAAATCTGAGTTCAAGTCCCTTATAATATATATATATATATAGATATGAGCATAATTTATATATATATATATATATATAGGGACTTGAAAATCTGAGTTCAAGTCCCTTATAATATATATATAATTAGAATGAGCATAATTTATATATACATCATGTCATACAAAACAATCAAAATAAAATTCATCTAGTAAAACAATGTCATGTAAAATCACATGTTGGTAAAATTATGTTCAAATTTGCAGAACCATGATTTTCAACAGAAAACATCATGTCAGCAACGGAATTGTATCAAACTGCAATTTATAATTTATGGATGCACCAAATACAGTATAAATTATTAAAATAAATATTACACTTTTATTACATACATATTATTGTTTATTATTTTTATATAAAAAATACTTTGAAAATAATGATTTAAGTTTAAATTGGATCCAAAAATACACTATTTTCAGAAAAATCATGTTTTACGTGCTTGCCTTCCCCTCTTTCAAAAAAGTAACTGACTGCTTTATTCTTGCATATTTTTTCAAGCAAAGAGAAAGAAGATGTATTCATTATATTGAAAGCATATATATTATACCGTTTTATTTCCTGATATTATTTTAAATACAATTATAATATGTATATATATACTTAATCTAGATGTTATTAGATGTTATTTGAATCCAGATTTTCAAGCTCCCCTCAGTCATCTACACTATCTTATACAAACAAAACACATGACTACATGCATGTGAAACAGACAAATGATCTCCAATAAAGGTATTTCATGTTGATTATGTATATATGTGAGATGACGATCTGGATGAACTGATGAGTACTAGTTTAGTGTGAAATAAGTATATTTGAGATCATTTAATTTTTCACATGTATGTGATTATGTGTATCGATTGTTTAAAATGGAGTGAGAGATTTGAAGGTAGCTTGGAAGTCTAGGTTAAAATCCTCTCTAATTTCTTTAGATTATTAATTATTTCAATGAGTTAAGCGTTTATTGGCAACCCCATCAAAAGGGTAATGGCCCTTTTAACTTCAAATAAGAAACAAAAAAGAAAATGAAAAAAAAAACATCAAAAATATAGAAATTTTATAAAGATATTAACAAATATTTATAACAATAAATTTAACATTCATTTTCATATGGATAACGAAATAGTGAAAATTAACGAAATACTTATTTCAGGAATAATTCTATTTCTAAAAGGTTTTATAAATTCTTAAATCATTTTGTTAGAGAAAAGAGATTTTATAAGTGTATACATGTAATTGTGTGTTACTAATTATAAATAAGTGCAAACACATATAATTTCACAAAAATATAAATATTTCTAATAATGTTTTAAATCTGTTTTTTATTGGATACATTTAAGAAAGAGACATGAAACTAGTAAAATATAAATAAAATATTGATGTAAAAATAAGTGAAATTGAAACAGCTATTAGTAAAATCATCAGTATAAAAACAGTGATATAATTAAATTTTATTATTTATTTTAAAACTTAAATGCATGTTTGACTTTTAATTTTAAACTGAATTGTTGTATAATTAAATATAGCATTAGTTTAATCAGGTATTATGATTTATTTTTTATGTTTTATTGCCCGCAGTGATATCTGTATTAATTTTTACCTATTTTAGTTTGAAGTAAAACATTTTAATCACATAAATTTCTAATGAAAAGTTGTAAGACTTTCATTTCAATAAAGCTATTTTTTCCCTTGTTCCAATCAAGCAATTCGATAAACCATTTATCAAAAAACTTTCATTTTGTGTTATAAAGCTTACAAACTAAAACACCCAAATCAAACTGCACTTCATGTTATGCTCAGTCTAAATAACAAATCACTTATCAAAAAGCTCAAATGCTGATTCCTTGAAAACAAGTATGTGGACTTCATTTTAAAATTCAACTCTCTTCCCATCAATTTTTTTCTAGTTGTCAAGAGATGCATCAGCCTTGACACTACTTACCAACTCTGTAGTTCTGCAAAGGAATCCATCCATCACCTAATAAATGACTGTTTTCTCTTCAATCAAATAAGAGCTTATATTGTAAAAATGTATCAACCAACATCAACATTATCCTAGATCTTCAGAAAGTCATCAACACTGATACATTTTCCGTCATAAGACTTTCCAGCTTCCTTGTCTTCAGCATTTGGCTGATGAAGATGCAAATGCATCTTTGGTCAGGCCAGCTCCTGTGTACTCAAGACTTTTATAAGCATCATCAAAACCACAGCAGCCAGAGATCGAACTCTGGCTCCTGATTGTCTTTTCAAAGTCACACGGTTGAAAGTAACTCTTCCGGAAATCTAACCTGTATCACAAGATCTTTTCTTTTTTACGCAGCTCATACCAGTGATTATGAACATGTAAAGACTTTCACCAGATTCTAGTAACTTATTATACATGTTTTTCATTTGCTTCATTTTTTTCTAGCTCCTCAATAAACTTCTATCTTAATAAAAAAAAAGTTTTCAAGCGCTCAAATAAAATATAATTCTAAATTACAATTTTGGTTGCATAAAAGTTTGCAATCCCAAATAAGAATGTTTATATATATATACTTTTTTTAATAATAACATAAATATAATTTGGGGGAAAAAAAGAAAAATAAATATCTAAATAATCCCTAATCTATATTTGATTCGAAAGGTGTTTCCATTTTTTCTACACACCTACAAATATGTGTATATAAAATTAAATATAGAAAAGTTGTATTAAATATGTCGATGGAAAGTAAAAGATTTCCAGACTCTTCCAAAAACAAACAAAAAACAGTAATGGAAGAAAAAGTATTTTTATAAATTTTATTGGTAGTTTTTAACTAGTTTCTTTTTTTTTTTATTGACTTCCCATTTATGAAAACTAGTTGATACCCATTTATTGCTTAGTAACTGGATGGTTAATTAGATTGTATTCAGGAAAAACATAAAATTTCTTGAAAATTCTCAATAACCTGAAAACATGTCAACTTAAAATTTTATTTGTTTATGAACGTATGTGTATGTGTAGCTCTTTAAGAATAGTGAAAAGATTAATTGCATAACTTACATATATATTCTTGAAATTTAATGAGTAATGTGCTTTTTTTTTAAACAATAATAAAAAAACGTACATGCCGATTACGATATTTGCTTTAAACCGATATATATAAAACTAAGCACAGCAATATATGCTACAAGAAAAAATAAAATATTTTTTTTTTCATTTTATAATCTAATTCCGTGTCCTGTATGGTTTAGGGTAATGCAAGATATGTCAAACTCTGGAATGCAAGATCCGGGTTCGATTCCAGTGCTGGTACTCCTCAGTTCACGGATCTTCTTACGAACTCTCAGCAATAAAGCTTTTCGATTATTATTACTTAATTCCATATTAGACTGCGTTTTTCAGACTTTCTTTATATATATAAATTAAAGATTTTAATAGGATTATTTACAATTATGAGATGTTAGAGACTATATTGTTTATTAATTTGTCATTTGTATAGTAATGCACTTTATCATTCATAGACTATTTGAACTTAAAAGTCAGGATTAATTTTAAAATAAAAACCGGGTTAACATTAAAAAAAAATAAATAAATAAATATTTATAATTTAAGAAGTCAAGAAATATATATATATGATTTTATGTATAACAGTAATTTAAAACAGTTTTAAGTAATTAGAACACCTCAATGATCTCTCAAATAGCTTTTCATAGAGAAGTATATAAGAATATAATATATATATATCATAACTACTTGTAGAATATACATTATAAGTTTTGTTTTTGTTTTTTTTTTTAAAAAGTTGTCTATAAACCATCGTTTTCTTTTTTTCTTTTATCTAATCATATATCTCTTTTAGGAACACTTGTTAAACTTGTTAATAATTACTGACTTCATGCCTTTCCAAATTTTAATGTTTTGGGTTAAATTTCTCCTTTTAAATTTCACCTTAAGCCAATAAGCGTACGTATGAGTTTGTGTAAAGAAAAATAATCTAAACAATGTATTTAATATATATATAGTATTTTATCATTTAGATTGTATTAATAATAAAATTTAGTTATTGATATGTGTTATATAGAAGCCGTGATATTACTTAAAATAATATTTTATAACTTTATTTGAATTTTAACAAAAGAAAAAAGTGGGATATTTTTTTAATGGTTATTTTAATTAAAAGCTTAATAAACTATATATATATATAAAAACGGTACGACTATTTTGAAAATAATTATATTTTAAAACAGCAAAATAATTAAAATATATATTTCTTTTCTCTCTCCATAGATATATATTACTGTGAAAGAAAAAAAATAATAAAAATTATAAATTATGAATCAATATGCTAGGATTTACAGATAATGGAATATGTTCATTCATATATATATATAAACAAGTCAGAAATGACACAGGTTTTTGAAGAATTAAATACCGGGACTCGTTTTATAATAGAAGGTTGGATAACTTAATAAAAATCTTCTAAAAGAAAACTACGTACTTGTGCCGGTATAGTTTTTTTTTTTTCTAATAAATATTTCACAACGGATTTCATCTTATTGACTATGATAAAATTATATAAACTGGTCTACAACATTCCACTTTACATCATTTATACTTTCAACAAAGGATCTTTGAAATTAAAAACTTTATTGTAGACTAACTAATACATATGCCTTACAATTATTTTTTATAAATGTCGTTTATAATTTTGTTTTTATATTTATTATGATATTATATTAATTATCTTCTGTTGAAGATAAATGTGTCTGAAAAAAATTACAATTTCTCTCTCTTGCTATACATCGATAAAAATACTCTTATCTGTTGATAATCATCTTTATGAACCTGAGACAGAGTTTACCAAGTTCTTTTATATTAGGCGTAAACCTCTAATAAAGTGGATTTGATAATTCTTTACATAATAAATCTATTCATTACAAAATAAATTAACACATTATATATATATATTTTTTAAAAAAAAAGAAAGAAAAAAAAAAGCTATAACAAGTTGACTTACCTATTATCCATTGTATTCACTAAGGCGGTTGTCATTCTTTAAAACTGATGGTATATTAAGAATTCCAAGCCGTAATTTATTTTATCTGAATTTATATGACTATTTTTGATCGCTACATTGTTTGGTCTTAAATGGAAAAACATTTTATAGATATGACGATTGGACTTCTCTTAATGCCCAAATCGTTCATCTTTTGAAACATTTTAATACGCACAAAAATGATGCGGTTTCTCACTCATAAAATCTAAATCGTTTAGATTCACTAACAAAGCTCGGCTTTCTATAGTTGAGATAGTAGCGCTGTATGCGGTGAAATCTTAATTTACTTTTAATATTTTGCCATTTAAAAGAAATAATATTTAAGTGCGTTAACAGTTGCAAAATATGCGTTGTTAAAATGAAAAGATTTGGCGTGAATGTACATATAATATACATTATAATTACTTTTAATTATTCGTTAAACTACATTTATATTTTTGTTATATACAAATGATTATGTAATTTTTAATTTTATACATGAGTGTTATGATATAGTGATAGAGCATCAAAACTAACATATCTCTAATCTGAGTTTGAATCTGAGAATATTAAAACATGAAAAACTTTTTAATTTTCACTCATATATAATATTTTTTTTGAGTACTTTTATTTTGGTCTAACACTTTTGTTTGGGGGGGGGGGGGGTTGGAGGAGTTAATAAACTACTCAATATTGATTAGTAAATAGGTATTTTTTTCGTATAGAGGGTAAAACTAGAAAAGAACATTTAAAAGAACACTTACCTCCCTGGACTTAGCAAGCCTGTTAAAAGGTGTTTTTTTTTTTTTTTTATTTCACTGAATTCCCATTCATTGACTAATAAACTTGTACAATTAAATAAAATACACCTTAAAAGATGATTATACCGTCACCGTAAGAAGTAAGTTGTATTTATTATATGGTGTACATTTTTTTTTATAATTGATTCATATATATTTCTATGATCTTTTTATTCCTCATTCCATCATCTAATTTTCAATTATTATCTATGCCTTTCTAGCAATCTATAAACCTTCCTTAAAAATATTTTTATCTAATTTCTCTTTTTTTATTTCTTCTTTGCAACTTCTTTTGGGCGCTATGTTTTGATAATCTGTCATTAGACATTTTTATGCTTATCAAAACCATTCCAATTATCTTATTCTGTTTTTATCTAACATAGTGTATTTAATACTTATTATTTCTTAATTGTTTTAGTATTATTCCAATTTCTCGTTAATCTTTTTTTAAATCATCCCAATCAAACATTTTTCTACCCATAAATTCATTTTTTTCTTCTTCTTCAACTAATAAACTTATTTTCCATACATTATACTACTTTTCATTATTGAGTTATATTTTTGGCATTTTTTAACATCTGATATTTTTATCCCAGAATATTATGTTGTAAGTGCTAATATTTTTATTTGTTATTTCTTTTAGGGTTATCTTCATACCAAAATACTCATATTCTTCAATTTCACCAATCTGTTTTGTATCTTCCAATCTTATATTCGGTTATACTCTCTCAATATATATATATATATATTCTTTTGGGGTTTTTTTTTGTTTGTTTGTTTTTGTTATATTTCTTTTCAGATCTTACTTGTAATATTCTTTTATTATTTTTTTTCCATATAATTCAATTTATTATAATATAATGATAGATCTAATTATTAAAATATTAGTTATAAAAATCAAATACTCATTAATTTTGATTTCAAAATTCAGAACATCAAACGATAAATAACTAAACATACTGGTATTATAACTATTAATTTTGAAACTTTACTTAATTCTGACAACAAAATCATATTTTATGATTTGACAACAAATATAAAGTATAGTATTTTCTTTAGGGAGGAAAGAAGATAAAAAATGTTAACTTTTTTAATTTTTTTTTTTTTTAGGTTTCCACAACAGAGATTTTTGGTAAGAATCCAGTTGGATTATTGAAAAATATAAGCAGAAGATTGTATCTAAACAAAATAATAAATGAAAGCATCAGAAAGATTATCGGAGTAAAAACTAAGATGGTATCAATCAGTGAAAAAAGGATCTAAAGAAGATTATGATCATGTAAAAATAATGGGTAGGTGAGAAATACCAGATTTATAGATTAATTTGGAAGGAAGGGTTGAAAAGGAAGAGGGTGGTCAAAAATGATATACAGAACACTTTATGAATGACATGAGAAAGAAATAACCTGTTAAAGGCAGATGCTATGGATAAAGTTATATTGAAAAGGAAAATATAGGAAACTTGTGGATAAGGTCATTTTAGTAGTAAGAAATCCTGAAGAAGATAAAAATATAAGCACAGATAAATATACATTACCAGTTACATATTTAAAGAAAAGGGATAATTGTTTTAATTGAAAAAAAAGTCACAAAGTGATATATAGAAAAAGAAACATTAACATTTCATAAAATATAATTGATATTCAGATATACATTACATTGAAACTACAATCTTTTTATTTACTTTTTTTTTCTTTTATGCAGTATTTAATTATGTACATTCTATAGGTAGCCATTTGAATATGTCAAAAATCCTTCAATTGAACATGTGTTTAACCCATGAAACAACAATAAGACCTATTTTGTAAAAAAAAGTTTAACTGTTTTGTAATTTAATAAGTTCAAATTAAGAAACCACAATATGATTTACTGATGTCTGCCTCATGAAGCTGCCTGCTTTTAACATCACTAGCAGTGCATAATTAAATCAAAGTTAAAGTTAGAACATCTTTAAATTAATTAGAAGTTTTATTTCAAATACTTTAGATTTAAACATAGTAATAATATAGCTTCTGACATTATAATATAGTAGCCATATCATATCAATATACTTCCTTATGTGATCTACATTTGAATATTATCACAAATCTTTATTTTAAAATGCCAAATCTCTTAATTCAACTGACCAAATGTAAAAGCTGTTTGCTCATGATATTTTTTAAATATTTTCCAGGTTTATATTTGTCTGGCAATGATTGATCTATGATTGAAACATGGTATTCAATAAAATACTTCCTATGTTTTGCTAAACATCACATGATCACCATTCTTTATGCTTACACAAGTTATTTACACAGAGGCTAAACTCTCCATACAGTAGCACCACTAAGTGCAAGCTATTGTAATCAAAGAATGCAAAAAGGTTTGTGCATAAAATTCCCATCTAGTGCCTACTCTGATCCAGGACTCCTCACTGATGACAGCCACAATTTAGAAATTAGTCTGGGGATATTGGATGAGTAGGCATTAAATGGGTATTTTATGCACAAACCTTCTTGCATCCATTGATGGCTTGCACTTAGTGGCACTACTATATGGAGATTTTAGCCTCTGTATATTTTGCTACAAGATTATATCTTCATTATTTTATACATGTAATAATAAAAATGCCCATTAATTCAGGCTGCCATTCCATAATACATATAATTCTAAAAATAAAAAATCCTACTAGTTTGAAACAAATTCAGTTTATCTATGTTTTGAAACTTTTCCATACAACCTACAATGAAACACATTTTTATGTTAAACCATTAAAGATCACATGATTCCCATCTCTTATGCTAGCACCTAACTGTTATTAAACAGGCAAAACTCTCCATACAGTAGTGCTACCCTGTGCAAACCAGGGTAATCAATTGATGCCAGAAGGCTTGTGCATAAAGTCCCTAGTCTGGGGATATTGTATGAGTAGGCACTAGATGGGGATTTTATGCACAAGCCTTCTGACATTCATTGATTACTCTGGTTGGTACAGAGTGGCACTACTGTATGGAGAGTTTTGCCTGCTTAATAACATTTTTTACATGTTTAAAATATATATATTTCTGCCTAAAAGAATATGATGATATAGGATGAATATATCATAAAATACCATTGTCTCATATGTTTTCTCTTAAAATAATAATCAAAATATTGTTTCCATTTGTTCATTAAATTTATTTTTATGCCATAGTGCTATATATTGAACTTTTTATTGTGTTATTTTAAGCCTTTAAATCAAATGATGGTATTTCCTATATAATTTGTATTCATCAATCATTTTAAAATTTATTATCATTAGGTGAACTTTACTTTATAATGCTCAACATTTGTTTTATTATTTAGATAATCAGAAAGTGATTGTTTTTATCAGTACATCAATCAACATAATACATTCATTTTAAAATTATCAGACAATTTTTTTATATACTCCTTGAACCCAACATACTACATACTATGTTAGATAATCAAAATTTGAATTTAATAAGATTGATATTTAGCACAATTAAAAGTAATTTACTTTAAAACAAATTTTATTAGGTCTAATAAAGGTTACATTTTTGTATAAAAAACATAATTAAAGGAATAAAAAAAAGCAACAACACACATTTGAAATGATTGAGACTATTGTTAAACAATTGAAATTTGAAAGACTCAAATTATATAGTATTGACCAATGTTGACAGTTGATGTGATTATTTATGTATATTTGAGTGGTTGGGAAGTTTGTATAGCTTCCAAGTCTCTTCAAAAATAAATTTTGATGACAATAGTTGATCTCTCTTCTTAATTTTTTCCATTGTTTTCATAAAGCAGGCATTTTGATCTGGGTGAGGCTGTGTATATGTCATTTTACACCTCACAAACCAGATTGAATATGTTATAAAAATTGATAATCTGATGACTGGGAATTGTTTAGTTTTGATGCTTTTTTGCAGCGAGATTATAGTGTAGTAGTCTGTCTTGATGTTGTTATATATTATTTGTCTCACTGTTCCCAGTGCATTACATGTTGTAATGATGTGGTTGTATGACTCCTCCTCTCTATGACATCTGGAGCACATTGGATCTACTTTTATGATATGCCATCTATGACAAAGGAAGGATAGAGTTGGCATAGCTTCAAGATTTATTTTGATTATGAAATCAAGGTACTTGGGCTCCAGAGCCCAATATTTAAATAATGAGGTTATCCTGTTATTGGTTAAGCCCAGTTTTGGGTTTTGGATGTGTGGATCTGGGTTTATTAACTGATGCGCTTCCCAGATGTTTATTTTTTTTTAAGCTGTTCTATTGTAATTTCATCATAGCGCTGTATATTATGAGCTTTTGTATAAAGCCAGCTATTTCTTTTTGGAGGTGGTATATCTGTTGACTGTACTGCTGCTAGTATTTGGGTGTAGCCATATTTGATTCCTAGATTGTGTAGAACGGTGTGTGTTTTTTGTATGAGTATGGCTGGGATGGCATGTAGTGACATACCATTATATTTGCGATGGTACTGCATTTTGTCTATGCTGATGGCCACTGTTTTATTCCTCCAGAAGAGCCTTGCACATAGTCTGTTGATTTTTTTAATGAAGGAGTTAGGTGTGATCATAATAGGCAAATAGTAGGAAATTCTACTCATTAACTTCATGTTCAATAAAGCCACTTTTCTCTGTAGAGAGAGATAGACTCCTGACAGGGTATTTGTTATTTTTTCATTTGCTTGAATTATGTTATCTTGGAGTTCTTTCGACATGGCTGTTTGGGATTTGTATATTGGAAATCCCAGAAATTTTTGAGGATCAGCATGATAGTTTGATGCTATTTTTTTTCCTGTTAGGATGCACCAGGTAGATGATTTCTGGTGTTGATTTTGAGGCCGGAAACGTTAGAGAAGGAGTTGATGATGTGATATAGATGTGGTAGGTATTCAATATTTCTTTGTACAGAAATTATTACTTAAAGAACTATCATTTTAATTATTATAATTACATTATCTATACGATGTAAATATTTTGAGAGTGAATGCTTCCAAAGTAATTTTTTTTTAATTTCTAGAAAAAGTATCTAGTATTGTGCAAACAATTGATAATAAGGAAAAAATATTATGGTTTATTTATATTATGATTCATTATCATTATTTAAAATAAAATTAGGCCATAATATTTAGTATTTTTATAAACACATACATCAACTAAAACTAAATACATGCTTGAAATAACATTATCTGACAATGAATAATTTTTTTTTTTTTATCTGCAGTTTTTTTAATGTATATGAAACTTAAGTATTCATAAAATGGGCACAAGAAATATTGTACAAAATTATTTATATTAATTTTTGCTAATATATCTTTGAAGCATCAGAATATAATATCCATTCCCAACACCTTATATTTTGCAACTAATGTAATTTATTTCAATAATTGTAATACTTAATTAACAAACTTACCTGCTTTTTTTAAAACTTTTGTTGCAAGATAAACTTTGTTATAAATTTCTGTATCTTAAGTCTTACATACATGTCATGAAGATTTCATATCACAAGATATTGTTTCACTTGAATTTATTGTCATCTAGCCTACTATACCCCAATATTAATGTTTAATTATATTGCACCTACTACTTATTGAACAAGCAATCTAGAAATAATTTTCTTTAATGGATATATTCACACATTTTTAAGTCCATCTCAGGTTATGAAAAACCGAGAGAATCACTAAATATTCCATCCAAGTATATAATTAAGTTATATAATATATTTTTGTATCAAATCCAATTGCATTATTATTAACTCAATGTCATAACTAAAAATTATTTTTACAGATGAGATATTTATATATTTATAAGCAAAAAACAAATGGATTTTGTGGGATTAATTAAAAATTAGATTTCATTTTTAGACTAATAATTCCATTGTCGACATTAGTCAGGAAAAATAATTAATGGCTATATATTTATAACTAGACTTAAAAATTTAATTACAAGCAGCTCATATATATAAAAGAATGTTTTATTTTTCAAAAGAACGTAAAAAGGTTTAGCACCAGAAGTAAAAGATTTGGGCTTCAGTCCATTCATGCTGAGGTGTAAAATCTACCACTCTAACACTGCATTAAATTATATAGAACAAAAAAGTATGAGAACGACTACAAAGAGTATATAGAAAAAGTTACTTATATGAAAAAATTGGTTTTCTCTCATAAATAAATATTTACCTCTTAGCAAAAAGGCAGTAGAAAATACTCCTGTTTATATATTAGTTATTGATTTTTTTTTTGTTATTAATGTCTTATATTTAAAGATCACTACACATTTATTCAACTATAAAATTTTATATGAACTACATTCAACACCTGATCTTTATTGCTCTTATTAATACTTTACAAAATTGAGTTAAATCTCTATTAGGTGAAAGTTCAATTTTTTATCTCCTTTCAAGCAGGGATAAAAAAAAAAAGTTTCCCTAAAGCAAATCCAACTATAATTTTAAGTCAATAAATTATGTATTTTATTTGAAAATAGAATAATAATGTAAAATTATTAATAATCACTCTTTCTAACCATTTGTAAATCTTATGAATTATCTTTTTCTTTGATTCCTTTTGTTTGGTTAATGTAAAGACATTGATTAGCAGTCAACTATACTGTTTATTATAAAATACTTTAACAAAACTGTAAAAGTCAACTTAAAAAAATGGAGATTTTGAAAAATAAAGTAAAATCTCTTGGAGGTTTAAATTACTTTTAGCAAATTGTTTTCGGCCTAAATCATTCTTACCATTTTCTCTGCTTTATGACTGATCAATTAAAATACAAATGAAATAACTATTTTTTTTCATATGTCAAAGCGTTGACCGGGAAGTGAACCCAGGACAGCTACTTGGAAGGCAGCTATACTAACCACACGGCCACCAACGCCCAACAACTTTTTTTCCATTTTGTTGATTACACTGCTTTATTAAAATAAAAAAAAAACAATTGTGTAATACTGAATAAATGTTAAACATCAACTAAAATTGTTTTAATTATCCTTTTTAAATCTGTTCTTTTTCTCTTTTTCCCCTCTCCCTCCTCTCCCTCTCTCCACCTCCCGTCCTTCCTCTTTCTCATTTAAAAAAATGATTTTTATGAAAATGAACTGAATAACAAGAAATATATAAATACTTAGAAAAATATAATCAAAATATTTGACAAATTATTTGTTGATTTCTTATAAATTTATAAAAATAAAATCTATAGACTAACAGATAAATAGAGATAATAATATAGAATTATGAAAATGTATGTAATGGTAACAATATTTTACAACTCAATTAGAGAATAGTAGACATACAAACACTTCCAACACTTATTTAGACTGAATGAATCTAACTTTATAATTTATTACAAACTGTCTGTAAAACTCACTTTTTTAAAAAAAGAATTAAAATGAAAGAAACCATATATTCTGAATGAGTATTTTTAAGCAAACGAAAATAACTATAATTACTTTTTAAAAATTATTTCATTGCTATTTTTTTTTTTTAGTGACCTGTAGAAATAAAAAAATGTTTTGAAAACTACTAATTAATTTTTAAAATATTAGTTGTCCAAAAAAAAAAAAGCCATTAACGTATAAAAAATTACTTCTTCAAAACAAAATGCTGATTACAAAAATATCTGTATATTTGCACTTAAACCATTTTAGAATTTGTAATAGCAAATCACTGTAATTACTTTTTTAACCCATGGACACTTATTATAATTATTGCTGATTTATTCGCTTAGCATAAATAAATATACGATGTTGGAAAAATATATGTAATGTAATATAAAACGATAGGAGAGTATGGCAATAGTTATAGAAAAAAAAAAAACGCACGGTAATAGAATTTTATTATATATATATATATGTAATATCTTAGCCAAATGTTCAAAAAAAAAAAAAAAAAAACATCAAACACAAATAGAAAGAATTACCTACTGTAAAGATTATTAGTTAATGGTAAAAATAATTATCAAGTTAAGTGCAATAGATTTGCAGGGATCTGCTATTGTCCATGTGCATATGCTTGACGAAGTGGGATATTTTTTTCTTTCTGCTTTATTATTCGGCTTGGTGCATTTTCAGTGCCGATATATATACATTTTGAAATTAAGATCTGTAACAAATTCTTATAAAATTATAATAAATAATATTGGAATTGTACCAATATTTCCTTCGTGCGTATATGCGTTTCGGTTACAAGTAAAGATAGCTTAAATCTCGAAGTTGAATATCAGTCCTTGAATGTAGACTCTTTTTAACTACACCTAAACATGTGAGTTATAAGCTGTCGTTTTTAAAATAGCGCTTACGCAATTTAAATATTAGCACAACAATTTTATTAAAACACTATATCCCAGACGAATTTTATTATTACACAGTTTTTACTATTTCTTTTCCCAATTATTTGTTCTCTGTATTAAGTTTTAGCCAATTTGTTATTTTTTATATTTTTTTTTACCTAGAGTTTTAACCCTTCCCTCCTCCTTTATATAAAATTGACCCAGACGATCTTTAACAAAAATCCGCTTAATTCTCGTCTGCTATTCAGAGTCACGTAATGTTGGCAGAAATATTTGATTTTTTTTTTTTTTTTTTAAATAAAATTTTAACAGCAGTAATATTATTTGTAGTCATTTTACTGGGGAATATAAGCATTTTCTCACACATACATTCACATATTCCATTTAGTTTATTTTAAATTACATATTTGAGAAATAATAAAACAACTTCTTAATTAATTAATAATTGCAACGTAAATTAATAATGAGTCATATAATAGGCATATAATTAATATTTTATTTTATAATTCAATAAAACTATTTCTAACCGTAAAATTATATCACAAAACCTATTATTTCATAGTTGAAATAATTATTTTCTTTATAAATGGCAATTAAATATTGTACAAACTTTGAACTATTTTAATTAAAACTATAAGCGTATTTTCTTACTTTCGTTCTGCCACCTTCTTACAATATTCAATCCTATATTTAAATAACTATTGTTAATAAAATAAATATACACAGCAAGTAGATAGTTTGGGCCAAGTGTGTTCAACTTATCATCTCAATATAAATGTGTGTGTGTGGAATATATTTTAATATTTATTTTAATAAATCCCTATGTTTTCAAACCATTAGATTTACTAAAAAAATATTGAATCATATAGGTATAAGAAATGCCTAATAAGATAATCTGTATTTTATCCTACAATCTTTGAATTTAAATAAAACATGCATATTTTTTAAAGAGCCTGATTTAAAAAGCGTGCTTAGGATTTTTGCTTAACCTTTTAACTGTTTGACTCGTTCTTAATCGAGGCACTTTTTGATACATATTCGTTTTAATCGAGTAAATTTGACATCGCTGTAAATTGCTTAGTTTTTGGACTACGTTTACGGTTGTAACGTCATTTTTTAGAACGCAAAAAGTTTTATAATATACTGCCATCTATTGAATTATTTTACAAGTAAAAAATCAATTAATTGATGATTTATGTCAAACAAAAACTAAGCACTGCCTTTTCACATCTTTTCTTGAATCTTATTGGCTGTTGAAATTTTGTAAACAAAAGAAAATGGAAAAGCTCCGCCTTCTCATCATCTTTTCTTGAATCTTATTGGCTGTTAAAATTTTTATATGGCTGCCAAAAATTAAAAATTTACGAACGCTTTTGTTTTATTTTGAAAATGATAAACGAATGTTTTAGAGCATTTTAAAAATATTTTTTGATGAAATACAAATAAAATACAAATTATTTTCATATAATATGTCAAAAATAAATATTATTTTACAAAAATAGTTACGATTTTAGCAAGAATTATTTATTTATTGCAAAGTCGGGAAAAAAAAATCATAACGTGAAATTATGATTGCCGTTTCTTTTCATGTCAACCGTAACAAATATTTTTAAAATTAAAAATCAAAATTTATTTTTGAACAAACTTTCGTTTATTTTTATAATGTGAGAAATTACTAATATACTTTTTAAAAACGAAACTAAAGTGAATATATTTAAAAAAACGGTCAATAACTTTTGAAAAATTGATACATTATTTTGTGCATCGGCTAATTAAAAGCTTTGAGTGATACCACCTGCAGCGAATGAACAATTGGACAGTTAAAGGGTTAATTGGTCAATCAATTCCCATCTAATTATAGTTTAATAAAAAAAGCAGATACGTATTATTATTTAAGAATAAAATGATAAAAACAAACTATAATATATATATATTAACTTCCAATAAATAAATTTTATAAATAATCATTCTCCTTCAATGGCCCTCTATGCAAAGATGCCATATACACATTTTACTTTGCATCATATTTTAAATATTTTCTGTATATAAAATAAAAACACATTGTAAAACTGGAACAAAATGATAAAATGAACATTACGTATGTAAATTATTTGCTCTAGAATTTGAAACTAACACATTCTATGTGTACTTATGTATGAATATATCAATTTTTCTTAATCACTTATTTGTTAGAATTTGCCGTCCGGTGCATTCGATGAAGTCATGATTTTTTGAAAGTTGTTGTTGTTATTTGTATTACTGTTTTGTACTTTAGTCTTGATTGCATTCTGTTAAGTGACAGTAGAAAAAAATCTTATTTTTACAAGCACATGGAATATTTTTACATTATTTTTTTCTTATTTACTCCACAATTTTTAATATTATATGTTAAATATAATTTGTGCTATTTAAAATTATAACTATCATTGTTTATGAGATGAATAAGATTATGTTTATATTATTGAATTTAATAAGTTTTATTTTTTAATGTTCTTTGTTGTGGTCATTTTGTATTTATATCTACTTTGAATTACTTCTTAATTGATAAATTAATGAATAACATTCCTGTAAAATTATACGATTATTTCGCTTCTATAATTCGTATTTAACTTATATTTATTTGCTTTATTATTATAATAACTGAAATACAGGATTATTATATATCTGTATCAATATATGTAATATATAGGGTATATGAGCACAGACTTTCGCACGACCCATGACTCTCCACTTTATCTCATAACACTGTTCCTGAACACATGTATGTTGAAAAGATAAATAATCACCAAAATGAGAATATAATATGCTTTAAGATTTTTAATTTCTTTTTTGTTTTATATTATCATTATTTACTATTTTATTTTTTATATAGTCATTTGAATTTTATTTTTGTTTATCTGTAGGTATTAGTTTTTAAGTAGATGTTTCTAGATGTTATAACAAATTATATAATAGAAAGAATTCATGATATATGTTAAATCTCACAAATGTTATTTCTCCCACTTGTCAAAATTCAAGAAATAGAAATAATTTCCATTTTTGACTATTAAGACATATAGATATTAACCTAAAGAGATAATTAATTAATGTTAATAAAAACAATGATAAAAAATAGTAAATGGCATCTAACATTTATTATCATCATCAACCACTCATAAAAAAACTTGAGATGTGTTTTGCACGACTACATTATATATAACACTCTGGTTCATTTTTCAGTTAGACTCATATGCTGCAATCCTGTATTTTAACATCTGCAGAAATTTTTTTCTGGAATACTTCAACACAATGTCTAATTGTAGCTTTCTCCAGTCATGTTTTTCCAATAAAATAATCAACATTGTTTTTAGAATGACTTTGAGAATCTACATCGCTTACAAAAATCATGTTCACATTAAACATAAACCATTTTCTTAGGATTTCATTGTTATTCTAATTTTACACATCAATTCATTGAAGAGCGATTATCTAATTGTGGACTTTATAGCAGGGATGTGGACAATTTTTGAATCAGAGAACTATTTTGACAAAAAAAAATTGAAAAATTAAAATTGAAGGAGCCATAACTTGAAATTAATTTCATTCATTATTTATAAATTTAATAATTTTAAGTATGCAAATACAAGATTCGAACAACTTTAAGCCTGCCTGTAATATTTTTAGGGGTGAAACAATTTTTTTTATTTTTTTCTGTGAATTTTACTTTCTTTTCCCTAAATTTTAGTAAATGCAATAAATTTGCATTATAAAATTTATTAGTGGAAAAAAATCATTTTCAGTATATAAATATGAAAATACAATGGTAAAATTCAAATTTACTAATGTGGCTTTTGAACTACCATGTTTTCAGCCACCTTGTTCAAATATGGAGTATATTTCGTATATTTTAATAATAATAAAATCTTCAGTAATCTATCTACTCCTGAGTTTAATTTTTACATAATTCATTGAAGAAAACAACGCATAATAAGATATTTTAAATTTAAACCTTTCACAAACGTCCCAATAATTTGTACACATTTGCATTAATTATATCATAATAAATTAATATAATTAATTACAAAGTATATATATATAGATAGATAGATAGATAGATAGATAGATAGATAGATAGATAGATAGATAGATAGATAGATAGATAGATAGATAGATAGATAGATAGATGGATGGATGGATGGATGGATGGATGGATGGATGGATGGATGGATGGATGGATGGATAGATAGATAGATAGATAGATAGATAGATAGATAGATAGATAGATAGATAGATAGATAGATAGATAGATAGATAGATAGATAGATAGATATAATATTATTTTATAATATGTTAATAATTTAATAAAAGTTATATATATATATATATATATATATTAAGTCTATTATTTCCACGGATAAAAGATGTCATATTATTATTATTATTATTATTATTATTATTTTTTTATTATTATTATTATTATTATTATTATTATTATTATTATTATTATTATTATTATTATTATTTGCTGGATATTCTGTATAATGAAATAGCTAAATGCTGACGTTTCATTACAATATCAAGTACCTCCCTCAAAGTGTCCTTTTTCTCAAATCATAAGATAGCGTGTGAGATTTAAAATCGTTTTTTATCATTTTTTTTCTCTTCATATTTAAATTCTATCGGTTGAGAAGTTTGAAATTTTATTTTCTCTTTCAATAGCTTCTTCCAGATGTTGTTAATCTTCTTTAATTCACGCCTTTCATTTATGCTCTTGGGCTTTTTAAAAATCTTTATAGCTTCTCTTAGCAATCTCTGGTCATATTGTTCAATTTTTGCTAAAATATTAGTTTTTCCTAAATTGATATCATGAATAGTTAATTTTACATAAGAATAAATAGTTGATGAATTGGATTTTTCTCTGACTGCCGGAATGTGTTCTTCCTTTCTAATATTTATTCTACAATTAGTCTGTCCAATATATGTATGTGAACAGACCCTACATGAAATTCATATATACCATGACCCTCCAAAATAATTTTATCTTTAGGAAGTGGAAATATTTCACTATTTTTTTTTAAAAAATAGTGTACACTGTGTGAATATTATTATTCTTTAAAATGTTACCAATTTTATCAGTTACTCCTTTTATATGTGGCAAAATTGTCTTAATTTCTGATGTATCAAAATCTTTTTTTTCTTTTTATATGTATAAGCCCTATTGATAATGTTGTAATTAAAATCATTACCAAGAAGCATTTTATTAGTAGCAGAAAGGTCCGGTGAAAATGGCTATCATCAGAAAGTCTCTTTGTTCTATCCAATAATGTCTTTGCCACTGAAAATAGTTGTGCAGGATGGTGATGAGAAAAAAAATGTAGATACTTCACAGTGTGTGTTGGATTTTTATATATACCATGGGATAACAATATTAAATTACTATGAAAATAGAAAATAATAATTATCTTTTTTTTTAGATTTTTGCCTGAAAGAAGGGAAGATGGTTATTTATCCCATGATATATATAAAAAACCAACACACACTGGGAGGTATCTATATTTTTCTTGTCATCACTACCATGCACAACTATTTTCAGTGGCAAAGAAATTATTGGATAGAACAAAAAGACTTTCTGATGATAGCCATTTTTACCATGACATTTATGCTACTAATAAAATGCTTCTTGATAATGGTTTTAATTATAACATTATAAATAGGACTTATACATATAAAAAGAAAAAATATTTTGATACATCAGAAATTAAGATAATTTTGTCATATGTAAAAGAAGTAACTGATAAAAATGGTAACATTTCAAAGAATAATAATATTTCACACAGTTTACAGTACTTTTGAAAAAAATAATGAAATATTTCCACTTCCTAAAGACAACATTTCTTTGGAGTGTCATGGTGTATATGAAATTCCATGTAGGGTCTGTTCACATACATATATTGGACAGACTAATCATAGAATAAATATTAGAAAGGAAGAACACATTTTGGCAGTCAGAGAAAAATCCAATTCACCAGCTATTTATTCTTATGTAAAATTAACTAATCATGATATCAATTTTGAAAAAACTAATATTTTAGCAAAAATTGAACAATATGACCAGAGATTGCTAAGAAAAGCTATAGAGATTTTTAAAAGGTCCAAGAGCATAAATGAAAGGTGTGAATTAAAGAAGATTAACAACATTTGGAAGATGCTATTGGAAGAGAAAATACAATTTAAAAACTTCTCAACCAATAGAATTTAAATATGAGGAGAAAAAAAAAGATAAAAATAATTTTAAATCTCACACACATTCTTATGATTTGAGAAAGAGGACACTCTGAGGGAGGTATTTGATATTGTATTGAAACGTCAGCATTTAATTATTTCACTACATGGAATATCTCATATATATATATATATATATATATATATATATATATATATATATATATATATATATATTACCGAAAATAAGAGAGCCCTACTTTTTGAGACGCTAGTGTCTAATCCCTAACAATGAGAAAAACATATTGTTTGATTTTATAATCTTGTCATTATATTTTTGAAAATTTTAGAGTATCCATATATGGAACTATTCTCATGTGTTTGTTCTATAATGTCTTTAATTCATAATTTTATACAAAATAGTATAATAGTAGTTGTATACTTTAATTAATTCAGTTGTAGTGGTGATTTTCATGTGATGCAATTCTCTGTTTTTTTTAATTTGTTAAATGTATCAACAAAACATTGGAGTCTTGGAATTTCAAACATCTATCTTTCTCATTATAAAGCTGCCAAAAAGTAGAGTGCCATGGAATTTCAACATGCAACTTTTTTTTTATGAATGTACCAAGATCTTGGTAATTGTATAAGAAAAATGGTAGATGCTGAAATTCTGTGACTCCACTAGATTGTTGATGTTTTTAACAATTTAAAAGTTAGAAATTGCCAACATAAAAAGTGTCATTAGTAGATTTAATAGAATTGTGATAGTGTTTTTCAAGGCTACATGTTTCTGCCAATCCATCAAAAAAGATCTAGACAATCAAAGTCAGTGATATATGTACATTCTTTAGAGTTTTAATTCACTTTTCATTTTTCTACTTTCTTGTCAATTATTGAACTTTTTCCTTTAAATCTTTATATTAATTCCAAGTAGAAGATATCCCATATTTCTTTTAAATTGAATCACTAATAATGAATTCATTTGCAGCAAAAGAATTATGACTCTTCCTTTAGTGATCTGAAGAATATATGTGTTTATGTCTACAAAATATGTTTTATTAGGCTTCAATAACATGATAATTCTAAAGATACCACACAATAATTTTAGTATTTAATTGCAGCTGAAATTTATTATTTTAGTATGTAGTTCTAAGCAAGCAACATTAATTTTCTCATAAATATGAAAAATTTTAGGGCATCTATTATTTTACTCTTGGAAAGACTAATCTATTCTTCATACAATAATGTAACACTTTTAAATGTTACCATAATATGAACTTCAGTGTAACAACATATTTTATTAAATGCCATTTCTTTGAGTGTGAACAATGCAACCGTTCCATTTTTCAGAAACAAAAAAGATGCAAATATTTTACAACCTAACTTGAGACCTCAATAAAATGCAAAAATTTATTTTCAATTTATTGCACATGTAAACAACATTCAAATGAATTTGGCTTCACATAACTTTCTCAAGATAGATCAACTAAATTTATGGCAAGAAATAACAATAATAATAACAATTATAATAATAAACACCCATTTGAAAACAGAATGCCTATTCCCTCCCTCTTAAAAATAGGGAACAGAAAAGAGAGAGAAAAAATCTACCCTAGAAATGAATTTTGTATTGAGAATACAAACCAATCTAAAAAACACAATTCTCCACTTATAGAATATACTAGTACTTTTTCTTTTCACTTGACATTTTATTATCGCTATCTTGATCAGGAAACGTATCTTTCTATGATCGCTATTATTTCAAGATGTTCTATTCTCTACTATATTTCCCCATTCAAAACAATTGGCCTTGTATTTCATTAAAATATATTTGATATAATTCTTATAATTAGATTTGGTTATTTTCTCCCATGAAAACTATGCTCAAGTTTATTGTGTAACATACTTTTAGAAAGTAAGTTCATCTTATACTTCCAAATCAACAAATGTGTGATTTTACAATAGTGGACACAATAGCATCAATCCATATAGTTGAAGAATATATTGATTGATGTTACAATTTTACCATTGTATTTTGAAATTTTATGAGACACCTTAAATAAATCTACTAATGTTTTTATATTAAGCTCATTTGAGACCCAATTTTTACTTCCATATAATAAATTAGTAATATAACAGCTCTATACAGAAGTTAACTTAACTACAATATTTATTTCCAAGTACTCTATGTGTTAACTTTTAAAAAGCAGCAACAAAACATTGGAGTCTGTGATGTATGGGTACATCTAAGTCCACAAACATATATTTCCTATGATATATATTTCCAATAGTATATATTTGGTATGGCAAATATATATCTATTTTCTTTACAAATGTCTCAAATTTCCTTATGTAGTAAGAAAAAATCAAATTTTTAGTGGTATTGCTTCAATAATTTTATCCAAAGTAAAAATCTTCTTTGAATTCTCTGAATCTAAGTTTGAATCAAAATCACTAATAAAATGAATAGTATGCAAGGTACCCATTAACTTTTCATTGATATCATGAATCCATCCAACAATAGAAAATAATAAATGAGACTGTCTAATACCACACAATTTTCTTTTATTAACAGGCTTCTCTTTTCAAAACAACTTGTATCTATCCATTTGTTCTATTAAACTTTCTTCCACTTGAAGACAAGTTTTGCTAAAAGCAACTATATCAATGTTATATGTTTATAGCTTTTTAGATATAAGTTATAGCATTCATTCTAGTCTTGAAAAGATTTCTTCAAGTAAAGTTCACACATTTCAAAAAATATTTATAAAAAAGGAAATTCACAATACTTACATTTAGTACTACCATTGCTTCTTACTTTACCATGACTACTGATATTATTATTACCCTTTTATTTTATCAAACACTAATATGAATAATGCACTTGATGTGACAACCTAGAAAGATTGTATAAAACAGGTTACTTTTTGACCACATTTGTGGGCTCTTTCAGTCCTATGGTGGATTCATTAAATAGGTATATCTAAAGCTAAATATTTCCCATATGAAACTCTTGTCTCACTGGAATGCACTTGTAAACCAACTCATTAATGGTTACACTGTCTTAAAGAAAGATTACAAGTGATGACTTCCAGTCTACTAAATATAATTCTATTATTTCTTCTGTAATTTTTGAAAGCTTGAATTAAAAAAAGGAAAATAATCAGAAAATCTGTGCATATAGCTGAAGGATGGAAATGATTTTACACAGGAACACAATATCATTTCCTCAGTTATCATAAGGTAAGGTCTGATAATATGACAAGCAGAGAAAGAGGGAGAAAGAAAGAGAGAAAGACAATGAAGATTGTTTATATTGAAAGCAGTTCAGAGCTCTTATAAAAAAAAAACATTCTACTCTATAAGGTAGCAGAAATTGTTGGTTACACACTATTTGTTATAAATTGCTCACTTTCACGTAAATGCAGTTTCACTATCTGTCATCTATAGAGAGGCCTTCGGTGGCCTGAACACAGTATTCCACATGGCATGAAATATAGTAAAATAAATAAGAAACTTCAATCTTTGTACTTAACATATATCATAGATATAACAAAATTCATATATTAGCTACAAATTGCATTTGATAGCATGTATAATAAGTTTAGAATAAAACTGCCAATATTATCTTCTTTACAGTATGTGAAAAAAAAAGCTTAAATTGTTATACTTTGTTTCATAAATTTATATTATTTATATATTAGCCATTCCTGAAGACCCTACGATTATAGTCATAATTGGATTTAACTTTCTCAAAAACTGGGAATTTTTACATTATCATAGCAAATTTACAGTCATTTTGATGGTGGTGTGATGTGATGTACTGTGACTTCTCCATAAATGGAGTCAGAAATCTGTCATAAACTATGCCCAAAGAAACATGTTGGCCACTTTATCTTCCCTTTCCATTCTCCACCCTACATTTTCCCATAACCTGTTTTATCTATTTCCACAACATAATATGTCAACTCCCAATATCTTTATATTTAAATCTCCCTTATCTTTTCTCAAACCCAGAATAAAAACCAATAAACCATTTTCTGTATAATCAGTTTGTTCATATTTATTCTTCCATAACTTCATAATTTGTGCTGTTTATGTTTTTAAGCATTTACATTCAATTAACAGATGCCTAATATTTTTTATGCCTTTCTTACACAATTTTCAGACTAAATCACCAATATTTTTCCATTTACATGTGTATTCATTTGTTGCTAAAGATCCCATTTGAGCCTTCAACAATAAACTACTCTCCTTGCTATTATCATAAATTAACTCACACCCAATGTTCCATTTACTTCTACATATATTTTAAACACTTTTTACTTTCCATACTAAGTTCTCTAACTCCATATTCTTTATTAATGCATCTAATTCTTTTATCCAATTAATTACAACACTCAACAATATTCCTAACACAATTATACCATCTTTTGTACAATTATACTGATATAAATTAATCCTCTGCATACCACATTACCTTTCTCTCCCATCTTGTTGCTTGCCCTTTATTCATAACCCAATTAGATAATATTTAGGCTATTCTTTTATTTTCCATAAACTGCAACTTACCAAACATTTTTATTTTGCTTTTTGAATCTCTCATATAAAAACTTGTCCATCCCATTTTTCCTTGAATTGCTTCCTTTGCTGTCCATACATCTGCATCTAATGGATGTCTTTCTACTTCCCTTTGTATTATTTCTAAGTAATCTAATACCCCTTTCTTAATGCATAATGCATCATTACCATATGTTAACCCTGCTACTGCAACTCCCTTCTATACAATTCTAGTTACATCATATTTATTATATGAAAACACTGTTAATTTTTTTATCAACCCCTTTCTTTTATTTGCTTCATTTATCAAATTTTCTCACATTCATCCAAATAATTTTTCTGATTACTTAAGATGATTCCCAAATAACTATATATATATATATATTAATCATACTTAACTTTATAACCCCCAATAAAAATTCTACATCTTCTTTTTCTCCAGTAATAACCAACATTATATTTGATTTTTCTTCACTAAGTTTATTTCCCATCTCTTTACTGACCCTTGTGCATTTCCTCAGCATAATTAACATATATTTTTATCTGCCCACAAAAATACATCATCCCCCAGCTTCACACCTAATTTATCCATCCTATCAGGGCTCTTTGCTGAGCACTTTGTTGTTCATCGCATTTCTGAATCCCCTCTTTCTCAAGCTGGAAAATAACTTCCCAGGCATCCTCATTCCTGGTCTGGGAAAAAGCATCAAATGCCTGGCTTATGCAGATGATGTGGTCATCTTCCTTTCATCAGTCAATATCATCCCCAAGCTTCAATAGATCCCCACCTGATACACCAAAACATACAGGCTGAAATTTAACAGTGACAAATCAGTAGCCTAGCAACTATCTTCCAGTAAAAAAATCCCTTCCACCTTCAGTACCAAGCTGCACAACTTCCTCAGATTTCCCACTCATGTTGCCTCCTAAAGACATGAGGATACAGGTCCAAATTGTATTCTATCAAAACATATAATCCACTGTCAGTGCTATCACAGGGATCTACCTCTCCCTTCATGGGAAAGTCACCCTCCTCAATCTTCTGGTGTTTCCCAAAAATCATAATATTCCCCCATCATTCTATCTATACATTCCTTCACATCCAGAATCAATTCCCATTGCATCCATTTTCTCTGGGGCAGAAAGATGGTGACTGTCAGCCTAAAAAGAACTTGTTTTCCTAAAAACCTCAATGGGGTCAGCCTGCATTCCCTCAACACTTTTTCGATCCAGAGATCTCACAATGCTATCTTCACACTCCTAAGTTACTTTTTTCTTGAATTTCTGCATATCATCTTCACTCCCACTGACTCTCCTCCTTCCAATGGTAGGCACAGGTCATGGACCTCACTATTGCCAATATGCTACAAAAGGCTGGCTTTTCTATACCATCCATCAGTGGCAAATTAAAGTACTGGGACATTTTCACTCAGACCAGAGACTTCCCCATTGTCTCCCCTACGGTCCTCAAACTTACCAATGCTCAATCATGGTCTCTTTAGGAAAATTTTTACTCCCTTCCCATCAATCAATTTTTGGTCAATCATAAGATTTTCACCAAAATCTTTTCCCCAGGCCAACTCTGTAAAACTGACAATGAAACCCTCCAGCACTTACCTACTCAAATGTTCTTTTCTGCTTGGAATGAGACATGTTATCAACTCCTGCTTTTCATTGCACTAGAACACAATCTTCTACCTCCTAAAATCCATTGAAACAGGGGTTTTTGCAAACTATCAGATTATCAGTTTTCTTCATCTATCCACTCTGGTTGCTCCGATGTGCTATTAATTTTGACCAGAGAGTACATTCAGTGTATCAAAAACTATTGGACCTAACTCACTCTTTAAACACCAGAGATAGCAAACTATCCCCACCTTCACTTTTCACAGACACTTGGGCAATCCTCCAATGCCAATCCTTTTATCCTCTGTCACAGAACTTAACCATTTAATTTTTTGACCCATGCAGTCGCTCCTCAATGAAGATGTGCATATTGGACTTGCAACCAAAGACTTTTTCTTGGCTAGAACTACACACCCTTTCCACTTCCATTTCTCTTTTCATGTGTATCCTTCCCCTCCATGTTTTTTCTGAATTTTCATTTTACCACATAACCACTCCTTTGTAAACTTTTTCTAACTGCATTTTTGTTGAATAAACTTTCATAACTCAGACAAAAAAAGACATCATATGCAAAAAAGGCCTGACAAGACATGTACTCCTTTGCCACTAATTAACAGTATCTCTATCCCTCTGCTTAGTTTTTCTATTGCTCTTTACATTTCACTACAGTACAACAAAAACAAATTAGGTGACATAGGGCAGTCTTGCTTTAGTTCCACACCATTATACCTTTAACTAATTCCATATCTTTTAATTGATATGTAATAGTAATTATTTTCATATAATTTCATAATAATATTCACTAAAGCTTCATCCATTCCCAAATTTACTAAACTTACCTGTGATCTATTTCTATTTACTCTATCATATGCCTTCTCTATATCTATAAAACTCATATATAACTGTCTACCTGAATTCCTACTCATATCCATAAGTTGTGAAACTAAAAATAAACTATCTTTTATACACCTATCTTATCTAAAACCTCCTTGCATTGCCTCTACTACATTATTTTCTTTCATCCATTTTGCAACTCTTCCAGCCACCATATATGAGAAAACTTTATATAAAACTAATGTTACTGCTATCAGTTAATAATTGTTTAACTTTTAATGATCCTTAATTTTTACTTTAAATAATAATCCTACTTTTGTTTTACTCCAACTACCTGGAAAAAATTCTCTTCTGTGCCCTAAATTCATTACCATCTCTGCTGCCCATTTACCTAAACCTCTTGCCTTATCACTTTTCAATTTCTTCCCTGCCTCATTCAGTTAATTTTTTGTAAAACTAATATCCACATTGCATAGCTCTATATAACATAATATAGCATTATATATGCTTTCATGTTTTCTATCACTCTGTCCTTCACATCTAACAATTTTTCTACATCCATTACATATCTATTTAAGATTCTCTCTAATTCTTCTCTAGAGCTACACTCTATTATCTCATCATCTAGTAACATTATCTCTCTCTCTCTCCACTACATGTTTTCTTTTAATGTAATTACATTTTGTTTTACTTCTATCTCTTCCACTTTTATTAATGTCCTCCAACAATTTATTATTCAATTTTATTCTCTTTATATAATCATCTATTTTAGCCAACTATTTCTTTTGTAAGTATTTTTTTCCATTTAGCATTAATATTTTTTTTCACTTTCTTTGTTCTTAACAACACACTTGTATTCTCTGCATGTTTGTTTACTCTTTTTTTACACTTTTACTACCTCTCACTATTTATTACTGTTATTATTTTGAATATTCTTACCTAAAATCCTATTTGCCACTTTTCTATTAAATCATACTGAAACAGTTACACCTATCAATCTGTCTGGTGCCTTATATGTGCTTATAGCCCATCATTTGTTGAAGCTGTATAAACCTAACAGTGTGTATCTAAATTTCATATATAACAGATTATATATTTAAATGTTTACAAAATTATTTATTTAAGATTTAGCCTTAATATTCATTTAAAATAACTTTCAAGTTTGCACTTTTCTTTAAATTATATGACCTTAAAACAATTTCAAGTTTTACTCTTTGTTTAAAATTACAGAGTTGTATATGAGTTTTTAGCAATTTTCGTCTAAAAATAATCTTTAGCTGGGAAATTGATCTCATTTAAAAGTATAGGTAAAAACTAATTTTAAAAATTAATCAAGCATAAATTCTAATTTGGGTAGTTGGGGAACCCAAGGAAGAGCTATGAACTCTAGATTCAAATGAGGTTAAAAGATAGTTAGAGGCACAAGGTTCTAAGTGGTAAACAAGTGACATCGTTAAAGCAAATGGGAGATGCTGAAAATAGGTAATATATGCCAACAGCAGCCATTGTAAAAGGCTATCCCTGTGTATTTTTATATGACCTGACCCAGAAGAGTTCCTGAGTTTCAAAAGTTTTGAGTTCCAGAGTCCCATAAAATGAAATCTAGATTTATAAATTATTTAAAAGTTGCTAAGATGTGAACCATCAGCCAGTGGGAGATAGATTTGTCATCCATCTCTCACTGAGTTGCTCTACACAAGGAAAGAAACATCAACCTTATCTCATTATTCTGAAATAATAAACTGCAGGAGAAAGAAAAATATGCTGCACCAGAAGTAATGAAGAAGCCATATCTAAATAATAATTTGTTAGAACCAAAGTAAAAAAAAAATAATTTGCATCAAGAAAGACAATACACTACACCAGAAGTAATGAAGAAGTTGTATCTAAATAATAATTCATTAGAACCAAAGTAAAAGAAAATAATTTGTATCTAAAAAGACAAATATGCTGCATCAGAAGTAATGAAGAAGCCATATATTAGTAATAATTTGTTAGAACTGAAGTAAAAGAAAAATAATTTGTATCCAGAAATAATAAATAGTGTAGAAACCATATCCGGAAAACATAAATTACTTTTATCTGAAATAATAAAGCCACATATAGCAGTAGTAAATAGCCAGCTCCAAGATAATAGAGAAATCATATCCTCTGAGAAGCCACACTACTAAGAATGTTGGAAAGACTCAACATCAGGATCTACTGGTAAACCACTCTACAGAACACCAGCTTCACTCTTGAAACCAACTCTGAAGCTGGTTAAGTAATTATGTATCTTATCTCTGCACTAATTAAATGCTAAATTTTATTTATCCCTTAAACCAATTGTAATCGTAGTCATTTCAAATTCTTGCTTGATTATATATATATATACACATTTACTCAAATTTCTATAATTATGTAAAATCAAAACTCTTATTAATTCTATCATTGTAACTTTATTATTTCTGCAACTTTACTTTATGCCACTCTCTTTATTAAATACATGTATGAATTTTTGCCATGCCATTCAGAATGGAGTTTAGCAAGTTGGTAATTATCAGAAATGTATTTATAAGCTTTTCTAATGTTTAATATGTTAGTAAAAACATGAAACTCCCTTCTGAAATCAATATTCTTTACACTAGGGCTGATACAGTTATTTATAAACATAGCAGATTAAGTTATTAGAAAAAGGTGGATTATTTAATATAATGCTGGGGTGATGTTACACATGATATAATTAGTATGCTGCTTACTCTTCTGAACTACAGTTATTGAGCTTTATCAATCTCTTAAACCAGCTTCTTAATATTTTCTTTCATAGTATGATTATCTATGTACTATTTCCAAACTGAATAATGGTAGTGATATGGATGGATGCTCGAGATTTAGCATAGTTGATTAATTTAAGTAATAATATTAAGTTAGCATGTTGAATGTGTTTAGCAGCTTGTTATATTTAATACAAATAAAATTGTCAGCATTGAGGTTGATTTAAGTTCAAACTATGCAATTTGATGGGGATAGTATGGATATTTCATACTGAATATGTGGAAGAAACCAAAGATTTCCTTTATTCTTTAAGCCACTGTTCCCTGCATTAGGACTAAAAAAAAATCTCTGCTCATTAGTTGCAAGCAGCATGGTCCAAAGAACCGATTATTTGCTAATAAATCTCACCTAGGGACATATTCGAGATGCACCTATTCTATAAGTAAATGTTACATGCCATAGTGTCTGAAGTTAAGCTATTAGGCTTCACCATATTGAGTAACCTCAGTTTTTATTCACACCACAGACTCTAATTTAAACTGATTGATTGGTATAGCAAGTCATAAAAAAAGTGATGAGAAGCCAGAGCTTGTTCCCATTAATTAGATCACTATGGTTTTATCAAATTTATTAGTGTACCACATAGCATAGGTTTGGTCATAGTTATTTTGTAGTGTTTTAGTTTCATAGCATAATAAATCTGATAAAGGAGTGCTTACACATTAACCCCCTTGTAGAAATGTTAAATTTGTATCTTAATTGCAGAAATATCTCTGTAACCCCAAGTATTCACTCACCTACATGTGAGCAATATAATTTATGATACTTTATCATTACTTAATATTGCATTTAGTATTTTTTATGTAAACCCAAGTATTCACTCACTTGTGTGGGGACAATATAATTTACATTGCTTTATCATTTGCTTAGTATTGCAATTAGTATTTCCTTTTAAATTTAAGTATTCATTCACCTGCATGTGAACAATATAATTTACATTGTTTTATCATTTTCTGAGTATTACATTTGGTATTCATTGTAAACTCAAATATTCCCTCAGCTGCATGTGAGCAGTATATATATATATATATATATATAAACAATGTAGAATATATATATATATATATATATATATATATATATTCTACATTGTTTTATCACTTGTTAATTGTTATATTAAAATTATAAAATATACATGCCTCTCAGTCTCCATTTTTGCTCATTGCACTTATTAATCACTAGTTAAGTTATATAATCCCATGGGTGGGGGGGGGATATCTCGTGTTTTATCACTTTGATGCTGCTGGAATGTAAATAGGAGATATTAAGTGTAGCCTCAGGCATGACACTCACTGTGGATTGATTAGGAAGTACTAGTGGGAGAGTTGAGTTATGGTCAGATGTAATATATTACAATCCCAACTTGGTCAGCTTCTGGTTCTCTAGCTCACACTCTTGGTCTGTTGAGCAAATGTACAAACTTAATTATTACTACACCAGTCTTTATACTCATCTCCAACCAATTCTTCCATGCTTTCTTTAATTTGTATTTTATACTCTTCCAACTTATTCTTATCATTTACTCTCCATCCACATGTTTTATTATTGTTTTTATTTTTATTTCTATTCTCTGTCACATCACTGACCATTTCTATTACAATGAAGTTATGATCACTATTACATACTCTCTCTTCATTATCAAAAATCTTAATTCTTTGTACTTTATTCATTCCCTCTTTCTCTACCAATACATTATCTATTATGTGAAATATATTATTTCTAGACCATCATAAATATTTGATAACTTTCCAATAATCAAATTCATTCTGACAAAATTTCTTCAAAAGCTGTCCATTCTTTTTATCTATATCATTAATTTCTTCAATATGTCTAACCATTATTCTCTTCCTCTTTTTTAGAACTCTGTATATTCTTAACTAAACACTCACATATGCTACTGTTCTTTTCCATTAGAGTTTGACAATCTATTCCAGTGGCTATATAAACTATAGAGCCATCAATTCTTCTCTATCCAATCTTAAGATGTTCTACAAATAACAAGTGCTATCCACTGCCATAGATTTTCCAATAGATAAAAGTACTGTGATGTCACCAAAGCTAGCACATATATGTTCAGGCAAAAGAAAGTTGAATTGTGTATTAAGTATTATTGTTCATAGTTAGTAAACTTGGAACCAAATCATCAGAAAATATTTCTGATGTATTTGAGGACACAAAAAAATACAGTGCTAAACTAGATATATTTTGTTGGATGGCCAAGAATTCTTGCACATCTCAAAATTTGAATAGAGTATTTAAACCAAAAAGGTCCTATTGTTTATTATAATAGATGAAAAGGTACTCCAACCTCACTATTGCTTCACATCTCTCATTGCTAAATTTCAATAAAACATAGAAAGTAAAATGCAGAAGTGTATGAAGAAAAAAATATTCATTTATCTATTGGCATGCCTACAAACAGAGGGAAAAAAAGGAAGAATCCATTGCAATACTAAAGCAAATTTTCCCTAAAGATTTACAGACCATAAACTGATGATTCTTGTCCAAGTCCCATGTCCTTATCATCATTGCTGTTATTCAGTTTTTATTCTCCCTTTTCAATGCATTAAAATAAGCATTAATTATTAAAAAAGATTTTTTTTTATTAACGATGAATATTGACTATATAAATATTATAATATTTGTTATTTTATTAATTATCATTATATGTTACCATTTATATATGTATGTATTTTTTTAAAGTGTTGTTTTCTTTTTATTTATTTTTTATTTGTTTGTTTGTTATCAAAATAAAAGATTTTTTTTATTATTATTGTTCTTATATATATAAAAAACTAATATAAGATTTACTCACACTGGTAAATAACATACACACACAATAATATCTGTATGCATGGGTGTGTGATATGTATAAATATACAAATGTAGAATGAGAATAAGAGTTGATTTTTTATATTGGGAAATGAGATGAATAAAGATTATGATTAGAAACAGATCTCTCTTTAGACTTCAGTCTCTTTATAAATTTGCAAAATTTTGATTTACCTACCTTTTTATTTTATTTTTTTTTTTTATACGTTTTATACATATATTTTGTGTTCTATACTATGTGCATATGTGTGTGCTTCAGGTGTTTATTTATGAAGTCAAAATTGTCCATAATATTAATTATTTTTATTAAAAATACATAGGTGCGGCTCAAAATATATATATATATATATATATATATTATAACCTACACTCCCAACACTGCTCATATACATTACATGAACGAAATGCCCACGCGTCAGTTCTATTAATGAATAGAACAATATAACAAAATATACAATATAAAATTATTACTGAGACTCTATATTTAAGTTTATGTTCAGCTCAGCTCAGTGGGAGGCTATAGGCAGTACATAAGATATATGATAATAAATGAATAAAAGAAGAAATATTATAAAACATTCAATATAATGTAAATTCCTTTGTTAATTAATTGTATGATGAAGAATCATAATGTTTATTTGGTACAGTCTATTAAAATATACTTTAAACTTAATTTCTTCCTTCATCCAAGTATAACATATATCAGCTTGCTATAATTATATTCTTAAACAATTCTATTACTTGGCATATCATAATCTAAACATCTACTTTAATGCCAATCAAGAAATAAATAAATAAGATCTCAGGGAATTTAATAAACACAGTTGAATTAATAAACTACATTGCCCATAAGTTATAATTCTAAAGTATGAGAAAAATATAATGAAACTAATTGACTAAAATATTTTACTGTGTTTCAATAATAAGATAACGACAGAGATAGGGTATTTTAATCTCATATCATCATCTCACAAATATACTGACTTGGCAACCTTTCTAATACATTTATCAAGTGGCAAATACTCTTTATAATGTTTGGATTAAGAAATACAATATTGTCAGACACTAGCAAATTTAATATTATAACTCTAAAATAATATATCTGTTTTATAATAAATTTATGAAATGTGGAGATGTGGAAATGGAAATACGAATGTACACAAGAATAACTCAAGACATAGCTTTTAAGATTTAAATAACTAAAACAAATCATTTATTATAATAAACAAAATAAATTTGGTCTAACATAATATTCTCAAATGGGTCCTTTGTTTTACAGACTTCTAAATTATTAAATAAATTTTTAACATCAGTTGGGGATTATCCCTACTATCTAAACAAATTAATAATAAAACTTAAATATCCCGACTTTGAAGACATACTTTGCTTGCATGTTTCATCAATATGACCATAAATAAATGACATATTATATTATTAGCACAAACAAAAAAAAAAATATAGATACTTTCGAGAGGATATTACTGTTGATTAACAAAATAAATCAAATCATTTATATATGGCTTTCAGCAAAGCAACTTTCTATAATTGACTAATAATCACTTTTAATTACGTATATCTTTCATTCATAGCAACAAAATCATGTTTATTCTGATGATTTGATGATTGATAACTTTTATTTAAATAAATACACTGTATTTTAAATATTTATTTCCGGTTTTAGTCTTAATACTTTATACTTCTATTAAATGTATGTAGTATATTTCAAAAGCATTTATGTCTCATTTTAATTTCAATAATTCTATACTTTATATACGCGATATTATTTATATTACGCGTGTGTGTGTACGTTCAAGCAGCAATAATATGAAACTTTTTTTTTTAAACTCTCCATTCATTAAGAAAATATCATATAATTATTTTATTTCGAACAATGTCGTAATTCATCAATAAATATGACACTAATACTACATCAAGAGTTAATCTAACAATTTATCTAGCCACATATTAATTAACACAAAGCTATATTTTCATGATTTTACATACTATATGCGTTAAAAAGGGAATCTACATGAGGAGCAGATAACTCTTACCGAACACTTCTACAATAATTCATTACCAAGAATCCAAGAAAAATGTCACATAACTTTCTAAACATCATTTAATCATATTTCAACAATAACTCCTCTACTTCTAAATACATTATTGGTGGGGATTTTAATTCCTCGTCACCAGGGCCCTAAGAACATCACTTCAAAAAATATTATTAGTCATACACATACAAATTAAACTAGGCTCTACTCATGGAAAATAATTAACATATACTAAATAAGCAAGATCTTTTATACCTATAGACATTACAACGCAGTCAAATTTCTTTTATTCTCATAGCTTCTCTAAATATCGAACATTATAAATATGCACTGGCAGGTAAATACATACAGATAATATACCAATCCATTCAACTCAGTAAAATACGACAATGTACGAAATTTATGCATAAAATATTCACACTAAATTTTATCAAACAAATATCATAATTGTGCAAAACAAACACACACCCGCGAATAAAAGTATATATAATATTAACTCTAAATTACACACTAAGCAGGTAATATGTTAATTAAATATTGCATTATGGCATAACTTTTAATTTAATAAACTTTAGGTTACTTTTTAAAATTTAACGGTTCTAATTATTACAAACTAACTCTTTTTATATCTAACAAACTATTTCTATTATAAGTTTGTCGATTTAAACAAAGAACAAAATCTTCACTTTGAGATAATAAAGTATACAAAATAAATGTAAACCTCTCTAATAATATATATAAAAAAATATTTCTTTCATCCTCGTAAGGAAACAATAATACCTATTTGAACACAATCAATTTTTACCGGCGTACTCCTCATTTGAGTACGCTCTGGAGACAGTCTTGAAAATCAAAATAACACAGATTATAAATGAACTTAATCATAAATAAAACCTATCTACCTATCATATACATTAGTTATGACAAGCAATAAAAAAAAATAAAAGACACAAAAGTTATTAGTTTTGTAACTTAAAATAAAAGTTCATTTGCAAAGCTCTGCTCCGGGTTTATGAAATAATATGGGACACATTCCAAACCGAATTTTAAACTAAAATGCACTTCTGCAGTATAACTTAAAAAATATATAAGCATAACTTAAATATGTCCCACACCTTTCAGTATTCATAGCATATCCATTCGAGGTACCAAATCATACACAAGCAGTAAATTTCTCCTTTATTATACTGAAAATATAAGACATTTTCCGTGCTGTTCTGGATTAAATACGTGATTATCCTTAGTATTTTCTGAATAGCATTTAATAATACTTTAAATTGTCCTTAGTAATTCCATAATTAATAATGCTTTATTTTATATTCTGTCCTTATTGAAGAGAACAAAAATTACCAGCATTTCTGTCCTTCTATTCAATTTAACAGAAGTAGCTTACATTTTATTTCCTTAATTTAAAATGCACATTAGTTCCAGAAATATCAAATAAATGAATACTGTTATCTCCCTATGAAGAACTTAAACATAGTATGGTCTATCAAGATAGACATATCCTTAAGTCTATGTATAATCTTCACAAAAACACAACACAAAAAATAGTGAGAAATTAGAATATATTCGACAGTATAGTTTTGCATGCATTTTCCATATATCAAAAAAAAAAAAAACACATGTTGCTTAATGATACAACAATAATATTTATGTAAACTGTTCTTATTTAAAATGGCAATTAAGTGAAATAATGTAGACTGCACGTTATTAACATACATTTTTAAAAGAGTAATAGTTATAAAGGGATTAATTCAGAAATGTTTAAATTGAAGAGAGTTAATCAAACTGACGTACCTTTTTTAAAACCTTAGAATTGCATTTTTTAATTAATTTTTTCCATAACAAAGTTCTGAAGCTCCTTTGGAAGTTTTTACTCTAAAGTCTTTTCAAAGTCAATTTGACTTCAGTAACTGGCTTTAATTTCTACAATAAATGAACCACTGTTTACTGTCTACAGTTACATTACAAAGAGCAAATTTTACACTGGAAATCTTTGTTCAAAAAAAAAAATCTCTTTTTAGCAAAGTTCATTTGCCTTTCACCAGGTTACTCCCACACATCTTACTAACTAACTAATTACATATGCAAAAACAAATCTTTTTTTTAAAAAAAAAAATCATTTTGATTTTTAAAACTAAATGAAGACAAGAAAAAAAAATACAAATAATAAAATAAATAGCTTTTACAAACTTGAAAGAAAAATAAATATTAATTAACTATCAAATAAAATGATTAATAATTTATTCAGTTTATAAAATAATCCATTGATTTAACTATCTATTAATTATTGGAAAGAAATATATATTTGTTAATTATTTAAAATAACTACTCTAGTTTAAATGTTTTTATTGTGAATGTACTATTGTTTGCTGTTATTAAAGATGAAAATGAAATGAAACATAATGCAGAATCATACAGGCATACACATGCACTACAACCTAAATACTGAACTGTTTTAACTAAATATAATTGAAACTGCTATTAACTGTTGACAAAAGGATAAGAATTAATGAATAAAGGATTTTGAAACCATTCAAATAATATTATACTAACACATGATAACTTTGCATCTTTCCAAACAAGATGTATCAATTCCATTAATAAACAACCCCCTTCCTTACATTAAATACCACATCAATACTAATAAATACTTATAAAGTGGTCAGTAAACTGCATAAGCAACCCATATTTAGGCTTTAAGCAATCTCCAGCAAAAAAAAAAAAAAACAATTTTAAAATTCTAAGGCTATTTCATTTTTTTTAATATAATATAACTATTTATTTAAGATACAAAGTATCTTAAACCCTTGTACCCATTCAGATGGCCACAATATATATATATATATATATATATATATATATATATATATATATATATATATATATATATATATATATATATATATATATATATATTGTGCCCTTTTGTATGGGTCTCCATAAATTGTTGTATCCATTTATTTAAAAAATTTTAAATTTAAGATATATTTAACTATATGATGTTAATTTTGTTTATAACAATCTTTTTAAAAGTGTAATTAAAGTAATTCATGAGTATTTGATATGTGAAAATTGTGCTGATGTTGAGAGAGACGTTTTAATGGGAATGATAATAATATATGGTTGGGAAAACTGGCCATGATCAATACTGCATTAATAAATTTAATAAATAAATGTTTAAAGTTAAAGTTTTAAAAGACAAGTTAAAATTAAATGCATATATTTATTGTTGGTAAAAATTAATATTTAATAAATGAATATAAATATTTTAATTATTAGTAGTACATAATAGAAGATTAATATTTGATTTAGATAATATCCAATTATTATTTTAAAAACTGTTATAAGATATTATTTATTTTAAAAATATTTATTTTTAAAAAATGAATTGTTAGTTTATTTTTAGATTATTACAAGTGTCTGTAGCTCTGTTGTAAAACAGATGTTAATTAGATACATACACACATGCTTGGGAGTTTTTTTTAGTAAAGTTGCAAAGCTATTTTAAAAATTCTGTTATAAAATTTATAAATATTATATTGGTTATCATGAGATAAAAGTAAAAATAATTAATGTGAAATATTAAATCTGATTTTTAAAATACTGTTTAAAAACATAACGAATAAAAATAGACTTAGTTTGTTTATAAAAATAATCTTATAAAAGTTAAAAGTGAAATAAGTAAGAAAGAATATTTTAAAAAATGTTTAATGGATTTAAATAAACGATAAAGATTGATTTAAGAATTTAATAATGTGATAAATATTAAATATTAAATAAGTCATTATTTATTTTTAATTCTGTCTTGTTGGTAAAATATGTAAATAAGCTAGCAAGTCGATTGTTTAACTCACCAATCAAGTGGGAGCTTTCTTCCGGTATAAAATCAAGGTTCAATTGTTCGGAGGGGACTTGTGATTGAAATTCTTAAAGTAAAAGGTGCTATTAGAAATAACTAAGTGATTATAGACACTCTCAAAATCGTTTTAAAATTATTAGAGAGTAGTTTTTAAAATAATTTATAAAAGTTACCAATAAATATACAGTGTTAATTTATTATAGTTCCCTATTGATCGTTTTCCTATTAAAGCTCAATTTACTATCAAATAATCATGAAGACATCGTATGAGGATAAAATATATTGGAGACTTTATACTAAAAATTTAACAAACGCTAGATTAACTTGGAGAGTTTCTAGATGCATAAAAATAATATGTTGGACCTTATATAATTTTAAAAGCTGATGGTAATTAATTTTTATAAAATAGATATTTAAAAGAATGAAAAATACTTCTTTATAAAGAAAGTATTTGTAAGTTATAAATCTAAGTATATAGCTTAGTAAAGATGGTAAATAATTATGATTATTTAAAAATATTTGCCTTGTTAAGTCTTTATGGTTTAAAAGACTACATTTTGACAGTTTTAAAAGGCAAATAAAGTGGAAATTTAAGGGGTAAAGACATACCTATAAATATAATTATTATATTAAAAGTCTGAACGCTGGTCGTACAAAAGACTTTAAAAGTAATCTTACCTAAATATCTATTACGAAATGCGCAAATCAAATATACATGGATATCCAAATCAAATCAATTAAAATAATTAAACAAGAACTTTATAAATTATAGACTAATACTAAAAAATAATAACTTTAAAATAATTTTTTTTTAAAAAGAAATGAACCTGGATCCTATAAACTATTTTAATTTTATTTTTGTTTTATGATGGAACTGACTTTTCTTTATTTTTTAAAAAAGAACGTTTTTCATTTATTCCATAAAAACTTTTAAAGACACGTGATGTACCGGAAAAGGAAGTAATGTTTGGTGAAAATTTGTGCCTAGGAAAAAGAACAATTATAGCTGGAAGAAGACACCGTTGGATGTCATGTAATATGTTTTATTTATTAACTAACATAAATATTTAATTAATTATTAATTTATTGAAAGATAGGAAAGGTACATTTACATTTTTTTAAAAGTAATAACTAAATATTAATATAACTTTTTATTGCATAAAGTTTATTTTATAATTATACAACACGTAATATTTTAAAGAATAGTTGTTGAGTGTAAATGTGAAATTATTTTGTAAAACTGAAATCCTGGAGGACATCTTGTGACGGACTGTACATTGAAGTATCATTTATGGTAAAAATTGTGTAATAATAATAATAATTTGATGTATTTACTATGTTTTCTTTAGATCAACCAAATGTTATATGATTATTGAATGAATGTATTAATATTTAAATAATATACACACATAAGATTAATAATAGCAGTTTTATTTTAATATGCATATTTTAAATTGATGATGTAAATTTAGTACAACGTAATATGAGAACCTAGAAATAATTATATGATTCTTTCTTGAATAAATTTTGATGTTTCTGTTACAATATTAGGAATTAGATTTTATTAGCATAAGTTATTTATTTTTCTTTTAAAGTTAGTAAGAAGTATATAAAGTCTATATTTTTTATTTTTATTTTTATTAGATAAGAAAGTTAATTTTACATAGAAATTTATATCTTGATTGAAGGCTTATTGTATATAGAGGATGAGGTATAAGAGAGTTTGGATCGTTATTATTTTGTTTTGAAATTGGTCATTTGTTTTTCTGAAATTAAATAAAGTTAAAATGACTTTTGTAGATAGAAGTTTTTAAAGAAGGAATAAGAATAACAAGTAAAGAAGAGTAATAATTTAAATAGAAAAGAATCATAGAATTTATTTAACATTATACTTTATAAAAGTTGAAATTATTGAATAATTTAAAATATTATTTTTTTAAAAGTACATATACGTATTGCATATTTTGATAAGACATGTAGTATGACATTATATCGGAATGAAATAAACAGTGATAATCAATAATTGTTATTGTATTACAAAGTTATATCAGTTTATACATTAATTGATCTTTGAGTAATATTAATGGTACATTTTATACATACTAGTACATTATAATATAAATAACAGTAAGACTTAAGTGAAATAGCATTTTTAATTATTAAAGTTTGTTTATTTACATACATGCTACATGAATGATATCTTACATAAAACTTTTACTTATATTAATTGATAACAAATGAGTTTTATTAAAATTAAAGTCATAAACTTAATTAAATGTTATTGATAGAACATTTAATAAATGTATAAATTATCTACTTATGATTATGGAAATAATAACAGTGTAAAAAAAAAACTTGTATTATTATTTTTCTTATTTTTGTTTATTTTCTTTAGTTCCATTTAAATGTAAATAGTGTAAATAAATTATTTGTTAAAGTTGATGTAAATAAATTTGTTAAGTTGTTTTTAAAAGTGTGTCGAATTCATTATTTTACACCACAGCATTTGACAACAGATAATTTGAATGTACATAATATTTGCACAATATGAATTTATTATTTTATTATTTGAGACAGAAACACAATATTTTCTTAATATAATTTATAGAAATTGATTGACATTAACATATAATATTACAATGGTCATAAAGTAATTATAATGCACAATATAAGAGTATAAGATTATTTATTGCCACAAATTGTTAAATTATAAGATTTTGGTCTATTTTAAAATTAAGATACTATATGAAAATGAAAGACATGTATATGATTTACTTATTTTCTTAATGATTAATCTTATCATAAAATAGATAAGATTAAGCTATACACTAAAGATTATTATTATTGTTGGTTATTGTTATTAGAATAAGTTAGGTGTATTTAGGTTTGATATTAAATCCCTTATCATTCCTATCTACATTAATTATTATTACTTTAAGATAATTAGAAGAACCTGAGATCGTTTAATTATATTTCCTTAACAAAAGATTGAGATTTATTTATCTATTATTATTAAAGATAATTCATTTATAAAAGTCATAAGAGTGCTGTAGAGTTAGTAATGAGATAATAAAGAAGTAATAGTATTCTTATGCCATTGAGACAGTGTCTTGGAGAGACATTGACTCAATGTAAGTCCAATTACCAATTGTAACTTCACTTCACAGTCTCATGATTTTAGTAAATATTTATTTAATTTGTACATAATATTGAACTATATTAAATTTTGATAAGTTTGTAATAAATCTGATAAGTTATAATATTATAAAAATATATTAAAGATAGTTGTACATATTTTAGCTGAGCATAATGATTTAATTGAGCTAGTCATATTTTAAATTATATCATATATCGAGAAGTGAGGGTACAATATATATATATATATATATATATATATGTTAATACTGATTTATACATATATATACATATATATATATCCTATATATATATATATATATATATAGGAGCAAAATTACTAACAAAAGATTGATGTTTTAAATATTCTATTATACGTCATTTTCTTTAAACTTTTTTTTTTTTAAATTGCTTGTTTTGTTTTTTTTTAAACTGTATATTTTGTAAAGTCCAATATGGAAGATGCTACAGTAATTGTCTAAAAATAATTAAAGGTTGGAAGTACTATTGTTTTAATCTGACATAGGCATTTTTAATTAAAGTTTTACTTAAAAGGGGATTAAGATTAAAGATACTTTTGTTATAAACATGTTGTCAAATCTATTTCTAATCTGTAAATAGATTTAAATTTATTTTTGGACATTATCTTACTGTTGCATCTTCAAAAACAACCGATAAAAAAGTATAAAATGGCTGAATTTTGAGGACAGATTAGATTAGCTACTTTACTGAAAATGATTGTTAACATCGCTGTTAACTAAAAATGATGTAGCAGTAAATCCACCTTCCTTCTTGGCCCTGTGGGTCATCATCTGCCACTACCATAATATCCTGCTACCCTGAAATAAAGAAAGGTCTAAAAAGAACTTTAGAATGCTAATAGAAGTTTTCTGCCACCAAAGTACTTTCATTTCAATTGCCATGCACCTGCCATATTTTAAAATGGACTCTTAAAATTGAAAGGTAAATTTCCAAGATGCCACCTAATAGTCAATTTAGCCTCACTAATCTCAAATCCTGCTATCAAAATTTCTAATGTATTGTTTAATTTTCTATGTTTTAATATAATATGTAAATGTAATTTGCTTTTAAATGATTTTATAAATCTAATTTTTTCTCATATGCTTTTAACTTTCCTTAACTTTGGTGCAGTCAATTATTTATTACTTGATTTTATGTATATGCTTTTCTTATTATTATGCCAATCTCTAACAATCTGACGAGTTGAATTTTGTAAAATCTTTTCTTTTTTTAACTAAACCTTCATGAAAAGGTTATTAACGTCCCCTTAATGTATATATATATATATATAATGCATTATAAATTAATATGTTCACAGGATTTTTTTTTATGAATGAACATTTTATGTTGGTTTATTATAAAAATATATTTTTATAACTCTGGATTTTCTACCCGGGGTAAATCCAAAACTAAACTAATTAACACTTTGAAATCTTTTAAAATGTTTTTTTTTTTTATTAAATTCTGAAAGGGTGACACATTAATTATTTTCTATATAACTGCTATTTTTATTTACTCTTAAAATATACTTATATATTCCATTTATTGTAAAATCAATGAAGGTGGGATTGATTTATTTTAAATAGCAGAAAAAGGGATGGGGGGAAGTCTTAATGTTTCTTTTACTAAATCAAATCTTAACATATATTTTATTAATTTGAAATCTAAATCTTAATGTTTCTTTTACTAAATCAAATCTTAATGCATATTTTATTAATTTGAAATCTAAATATTAATGTTTCTTTTGCTAAATAAAATCTTCAAGTAAATTTTAGTAAATGAAATCTAAATTTCTCTACATATATTATAACTGCATAGCGTATTATTTGTCTAAATTATAGTATTCAAACAAGGGTCATTTATTTTAAAGCAGTAAAATTTATTCAATGCCGTTAGAGACATTCATTCATAATGCATTACTGACATTTAGCTGATCTTCGTGATTATATATATGTGCTTTTTAATCTGGGGGTTATGACAAGTTCGAACCCATAGATTTCTTCTCAAATCTTGTCCTGAGGACAGTTGAAATTACCCAGGACCATTTATGTCATATAAAAGAGCCTCTGGTGGTGATCCCTAAGTCTGACACATGCTAGGCCCATCCACATTTATTTTGTATAAAATGCCTCTGGTGGTGATCCCATAAGTTTGGCACATGCTATGCATATTCACTTCTTTGTATCAAAGGCCTGCATGATGGTAATGACCATGTCATGCTTATCCACTTTGTTCTTGTCCAGAAGCATGACCTTTTCTTTTTAGTTATATTTTAGGCTATTATGTCAGTACTGTGCAAACTTCGTGTTATTATTATTTCTTTTTCTTATGACCTAGTTTTAGTGCTGTAATAATACTGAAATTGCACTCTGTTTAAAAATATATATAAATGCAAACTACTTCTAGTTTTATTGATTAAATTTACTTCAATCATATACAATCCTACCGTCATAATTTATATATCTATATGCCTTGGGAAAAATAAAGCGTTCTTCTTGTAAATGTTAATGAAACTAATTTTCAATAAATTGTCAAATGTATTTTATGTGTTTTCACAACTGTAATGGCAGGAAAATAGTTTGTATTTATATCTGTAGTGAATCTCAGAACGCTCCCCTAAATCATATGTTAGTCACCATATTTGAGAACCAAAACCCAAAGTGTTAATAGCAATTCTATGTAAATTCTTCCTAATAATAGATTGGCATCTTAATATTGAACCCACCAAAGATGTGTTTTATTTATAATATATTTTTAGCTAATAAAGAGCATATGAGAATAATAGTGTGAATGCAATTATGTAATCCTCTATCACTTGGCAGACCGATTGCTCATTCACGCACACACTAATGTATATAATTAATTTATAAATATATAATAATTTGTCAGTATATTAAACTATATTTTTATTGTCTAACTTATTTGAGTAGTTCAAATTTCTTTTTCTCCACTTCCACATATTACAGCCATGCTTATGTATATTTTAGTTTAGTCATAGTTAATAAATGTCTCATTGTTTTGCTCAGCTTTGCTAGTCATCTGGATTAAAATAAATTATCATGTGCCATCACTATTATGTTATTCATTAGGTGTTTGATCTGGGCTTAGAGAGTGGATTCGAATCCAGGCTGGTCCTTGAACTAAATCTCGGGCTTGACTGGGTTTGAAGTACAGGTTGTGAGTTCCAGCTCATGTTAGATGGATAATCATGTTTTGACCGGTACTACAATATATATATATATATATATATATATATATATATATATATATATATATATATATATATATATATATATATATATATATATATAGTAACTGATAAAATTTGATCATGCTGGGATGGGTAGGATGATCAATCTGATCTGACCAAAAATCAAAAAAAAAAAATCTAATTTAATCCAATCTAATCTAATCTAGCTCATTCGGGTCACTATTATGCAATAAACCATCATAAGGCACTAATAATAGTATTAAAGTCTAATTGTTTAAGCTATATGTGAAACGAAAGGATAATGAGATTATCTGCTCCAGACATCAACAAATCTATCACAATTACAACGTAAACTGCAATGAGCAGTGAAATCTTATATCATTGCCCTAAACAATAATATGATTAAGCTAACGATTTGATTAGCAATTTAATGAAAATCAAATCCAATCAATAACTAAAACAGATTCCAGTATATTTTATTAATCTATTGTTATTGGAATAATTTAAATCTACTTTAATATTTAATGATACTGCACTTTATCTAAACAGATGAGCTTCTAAATAATTATTATTGCATTTTACAAAATATTTTTAATATAAACACTATTTAAATATTGAAACTAAATAATATTTGACTCAAATATATATCTAGTTTAATAAAATGCTAAATGAAAAGTATAAACATTCATCCGTATCTTTCAATAAAACGATAAATAATTATTGCTTGGATTATATGTTAAAATAGAACACTCCATGAGAATTTATTATCAACAATCTATTAGCTAATTTCTAACTCTACAATGTCCTATCACATTATATAAAAGATATATTACGTTTCCATTGGATGTTTATTAACCTATAATTATTAATATTATCTATTTAAACCCTCAAATAAATGATATGAAATTCGTTTTTAGTAATAATTAGATCATATGATTATATCTTACATTTATTCCAATTCAAAGATAATTTTAATTAAACCAGTCAATGAAATTTTTACTCTTCATTTTAGAGAAGTTAAAAAAAATATTTAAGACAAGTTCTTCTAAACTAATGATAAAATACGATCTATTTAGATTTTTATGACGTGATTAGACAAACATAGAAATGATTGACTCTAAGCTAATGACATTACATGTAATATTAACTAAAATAAAATATAATATATAATATTTGAATGCAGAATTAAATATAAATTTTTATGGGAATAAAATATACAAAAATGCTAATATGCAAAACAAACCATATCTTATATTCTAATTAACTTACCAAGCTGAGTTTGAACCTTGAGACAAATTTTAACTTGCATCACCTTATACCATAGTCTTGGCATTTAAATCAACTCAATTTATTGGATTATGTAAAAAAAAATTGGTAAAATTAACAACCAAATACAATAGGAAATTAATTTGTATTTCTGATTGATTGAATAAAAAAAAATTATAAAATTTCTGTGAATAACTTTAAAATATGTTGCGAAAACAATAATGACATGCATATAAAAAAAATGAATGAATGAAGAGATTTTTGAATACCTTTCTGAAATTTTTTATATAACAGATACCAAATATATGTAATTAAATGGGATTGGACCCTATTTGTTCATTAAAATAATAATCGATAAATAATTATGAAATAAATTGATATATTTAAACCTCTTGTCAGTTCTATGTTTTAAACTAAATTTTATACATACAAAAACCAAATTGGATATTTAAAAAAAAAAATATCGGGTTGTATTAGTATATAAATACAGACCAGATTTTAAATAATTAGTAAAGAAATTTCTCCGAGCAACTCATTGCCTAAATTCTATTACACCTAAATATAATTTAAATAAAATACAAATCTTAAAATATATAAAAAATTAATATAGACACATATTTATAAAAAAAATCATACCCTAGATAAAAGTATGTCTATTTTCATTATCCATTGATTAATTAATCGTAGTCTATTTATCCTCAGTCCTATGATGTAGAGAGAAGTTTATTTCAAAGAAAAGAAAAGTCGAACTTCAAATGTTTTCTTTCATTGGCAATAATGTTGAAATAGAATAATCCCGTGAATTTTAATAATAGCCCTTTTTCCTTCCTTTTTCTTTTTAAAGAGGAGAGTGCAATTTAACTAGCATTTTTATGGTATAAATTAATCCAGTTGATCCTGAATGTTTTCCTAGCTTGTATCATAGTATTCATCAATACAAGGATAATGATACTCTGTTTTTTAAACATGGAATCTCTTTGTTTTAAAAATAGGCATTTTCATACATGCATTTTTTTATAGGTTTCCCTTCTCACATTTTGTTGCCATCTTTTTTGGAACCTTTTCACAAACTTCCAATCAAATCAATCAATGGGCAGATAATTTAAGTTTATTTTTCCATATTATTATAGTTTAACTGTTTTAAAAAATTATTGAAGAATTTTTTATTTAAAAGAACATAGAAGCATGTCTGATCTTGGCAATGACAAAAAGATGAGAGCCCTCTTCTTCCAGTCTTTTCTGGCTATTTATATTATCTCTTTCTGATGTTATGGATGTCATAACAACTATTGGAGATGACTCAAATAAACTTCAATGGCAAACAATATTTTACAACAGTTTTCATGATTTGTAATGTAAGTTTGGAGAAAAATGGATACATGGAAATGAAATCTAAATTCAATATGATTTTTCCTATTATTTGTAAACCAAAATACAGAATTGATATTACAACCTTTATTCACTTTATAAATATAAATAATTTACATATATATATATAATAATATTTTTTTAATTAATTTATAAACAAATATACATGATATAAAAACATTGAATTATATGTAATAATGTTACTATGGTGACTGTGTTCACAGAAATAAAATATGTAAAATAATATTGATCCTATTTAAGTAACTTTTATATCAAACTAAATTGTTTCCAAAATCTATTTATTTTCCTATACATTTTTTTTTTGTGTTTGATTATAATGAATTTAGTATTTTAAAGCTGGAATTAGCAGTAAACAATAATATTTAAAAAGCTTTAGGTTAACATGGTTATCAATTTAAACTTATATTTCCAAGATCTCCCATTATCCATTTATCAAAAAAAAGGAAAAACCAAACAAGATCAACAAACTTCTTTATTTTTTTAAACACTTTGATCATTAATCTGAATATATATATATATATATATATATATATATATATATATATATATATATATATATATATATATATATACACGTGTGTGTAACAATTGCGAAATATATGTTGTAACAACACATATATAGGTCTATCTGCTTACATATTTTATAATTCAAAATAAATAAACAAATTATTAAGAAAAAAAGAAACGAAAAATAGTTTGAAAAAAGTAGATTTGTAAAAAATAAAATCAATAAAATAAAAGATTGCATCATTTTTATTTTTTGGAATAAAACTGTTTATTAAGAATAGGGTGGAGAAAAAGAATCAGGTGGGGATAAAGATTTAAGACCAGGTCTTTGCTTTTTATAAATTAAATTTAAAAGAAAAAAGTAAATGTTAAAAGAATAAATAAATGTGAAATGTTTTAAAATAAAAAATGTCAATAGAATTAATTAGAAAATCTTGTAAACTATCTCATCAGCAGGAATGCACTTAAAATTTGAAAGATTTCTTGCTGATAAAATATTAGATAAATCTAAGAAAAAAGATTAATTAAAAATGTAAAACTAATTAAAACCAAATTAAAATTATGATAAAAATTACACAATGGGATAAGTATAAAATTATAGCTTGTCCATTGTTATTCAGTTCCATCAGTTTTCTGTTAGCAGTTTCAGAAGTTTCTCAATTTCAGTCCAGTTCAGTTACTCAGTTTTTTTAGTAGTTCATGAGAGCATAATCAATGAGATCCTCAGAGAGTCAGATTACTTTCTGGAGAAAATATTAGCATAGAAGCCATGAGGTAATAACTTTGGTTGCTAGAAAGCATTAGGAATGTTTATTTGGACTTTATCCTCTAAATTATCTGCACCATCAACTGTTCTCACCTAGAATCAATGTCTTATCCATAATATAGATGCTGTTGAATACTCTCTTCCCCATTTCCCATCAGAAGTATGAAAGGAAATGCATAAAGCCATCATTGGAGACCAAAAGACCAGCCAGTTGGAAATCAAAACAAAAGGATATCAAAACTAAAAGAAAGTGCCAATTGCAGAAAGATGCCATTTGACATAATGAAAATACTAGATAAATGTACTTTTCAATCATAAACTGTCTAGACATATATTCTTTTAATTCAATGAACTATAATGAAGACCAATCAGTAATGTTGAATCTCTTGACAATTAATGTATATGTATTTATTTTTTGTGTTAAATTGTACAGTTATATTTATTTAAATATGTGTGCATGTGAATAAATAAATATTTGTTTAAAATGTTGCTTCATGAATGCTCTCTCTCTCTCTCTCTCTCTCACTCTCTCTTTTAACTGCATCATCAGTAATTTAAAGATTAGAAATATTTTATGCATTGATTAGTAATGCACTGTGTCTGCAGATTAAGATTGTAAGTCAGCCTGGCTATATTTCAACCACTGTGATCATGTGCCTGTCATCCAGGCATGTTGTCCATATATAATGTATATGGTCAGATGACCCTGGAGACTTGGTTATTAAAACAAATAAAATGCATTGAATGGCATTGTCTCAGCAGTATGGAGGATGCTATGGTCAGGAAAAATAGTTGGGTTGTCTGTTTGTGTAGCCTTGATATACCTATAGATATCACTGATGGATAATCTATCAATGATATTTTACCCTTCTGCTTGAATGTGCTTCAATGTCAGAGAAATTAAATAAGAAAGCCAATCATGTAAGGTAAACAATAAAACATCAGTAAATAACCATATCAGTAGAGTAATAAAATGTTAATAAATAATAAGTATAATAAAAATAAGGCAAACCTCTCCATACAGTAGTGCATTCTATGCCAATCAGAGTAGTCAATGGATATCAAAAGTCTTGTGCATAAAATCCCTATCTAGTGCCTACACATCCAATATTTCCAGTTTAGTTTCTGGCTTGTGGCCTTCAACAATGAGTAGCTTTAGATCTGAGAGCACTGCATCTATATCTTAGAATCCAATGCAACCCTTCAGCAACCATCTTTTATCTCTACTTAAGTAAAAAACTATGAGAATGAAACTGAAAACACAATAATATTTTCAATCTAAGTTCAATAACTTATATAGTCATATGGCTATGAACTCAGTTCAGCACCCATACATTTTGGTGTCTTCGGCTCTTTAACAACCATAACCATCACTATTCTATTAGGCAAGATTGGTGTTAAACCACCAAAACTCACATGATCACTATCTCTTATACAAGCACATATTTGTTATTAAACAAGGCAAAACTCTCCATACAGTAGTGACACCCTGTTTCAACCAGAGTAATCAATGGATGCCAGAAGGCTTGCGCATAAAATCCCTATCTAGTGCCTACTCACACAATATCCCCAGACTAGTTTCTGGCTTGTGGAATCTGTCAGTGAAGAGGTTTGGATCTGAGAGCACTGCACTTACATCTTAGGATCTAATGCAGCACTCTCAGATCCAAGGCTTCTCACTGATGATGGCCACAAGCCAGAAACTAGTCTGGGATATTGGATGATTAGGCACTAGATAGAGATTTTATGCAAAAGCCTTTTGGCATCCATTGTGAAATCTGGTTGGCACAGGTGGCAATACTGTATGGAGAGATTTGCCTTGTTTAATAACAATTATGTGCTAATATAAAAGATTGTGATCATGTGATGTTTAGTGGTAAAATAAAAATTAGGAATATAAAAATATTTTTGACAATAGATGGTTGCAAATATTGACTAAAAAGATCTGTGCTAAATACCAGATCATTACAATATATATATAAGAAACTGAAACTATTCATTATTACATTTATACATTGTTTGAATCCATGTTGCCAATATATAAATTGAGAAAACTTTTACTCATATCAATTCTTTTAAAATAAATTCTGTAATTGGATTTAAATATTGATTCTTTTTCCTACATTGCTTTATATAATAAAGTGAGGTAACAAGAAAACAAACAGTTATTTTCTCTTAAAATTCATTGTTGTTTGCTATATATCAATTATCTATTACATTAGTTACATTATCTCAAAGGGTCATACACACACACACACACACACACACACCCACACACACATATATATATATATATATATATATATATATTTATTCTATAATTGACATATATATATATATATATATATATATATATATAATGTCAATTATAGAATAAATATTGAAATAAAATAAAAATAATATAGATAATGATGATAATACCTTTATAAAAACTATAATAAAGCACAGAAATATATTTTCTGCCATTTAAACTCAAATATAGAAAATGAAAATACCACTGAGCACCATCTTAAGATTTCAGAATTTTAATGTTAGCAGTTTGTTGATTGATTATAGATGTTCTACTTGTGTTTATGAAAATTGTCATTGCACATATAAACTTAATTCAAGTGAATGAATTACATGCCTTTTGTAAGTGTGTACAAGATGGATAATCATTGATATATATATATATATATATGTGTGTGTGTGTGTGTGTGTGTGTGTGTATGATAAACAAAACAAGTTATAAATTTTGTAACTTGCTCTTAGCATGCATTTTATGATCACTAGATGAAGCTTTACTAATAGCTCCTAACAAGCTTTTGATTACATAAATGCTGAGGGAGAGAGAGAGAATTCAATATCTCTTTCCTTGTCTCCAATATTTAGACCATGGTTTTGAGCTAGTTGGCTCACCTCAGTAAAATACAGGAAGATCAGAAACTAGATCTAAATACTAACTCTGCAATCAGCATTTGTGAAACATGTTTCTATCAGTTTGAAAGCATGAATTTTTCAGATACGTAAATATCTTCAAATCCAGCTAAACAAACTAGACAGATATATAGGTCTGAAATCAGTTCAGTTTCACCATATAGTAAAAGCCTCTGCAGTATATATCATTGCAAAAACCTTCAAGGGTACATTTATGATAAACAAGTTATAAACTTTGTAACTTGCTCTTAGCTTGCATTTTATGATCACTAGATGAAGCTTTACCAATAGCTACTAACAAGCTTTTGTTTCCAACTTTTAGACCATGGTTTCGAGCAAGTTGGCTTGCCTCAGTAAAAGGCAGGAAGAAAAGAAACTAGATCTAAATACTAACTTTCCAATCAGCATTTATAAAACATGTTTCTATTAGTTTGAAAGCATGAATTTTTCAAATACATAAATATCTTCAAATCCTGCTAAACAAACTGATAGAAAGATGTTTCATAAATTCTGATTCAAGAGTTAGTATTTAGATCTAGTTTCTGGTCTTTCTGCCCTTCATTGAGGTGAGTCAACTAGCTTGAAACCATGGTGTAAATGTTGGAGACAATGAAAGAGATATTGAATTCTATCTCTCTCAGTGTTTGTTAAGAACTATTGGTAAAGCTCCATCTAATATATATATATATATATATATATATATATATATATATATTAGATGGAGCATTATATATATATATATATATAGTAATGGTCAGATTTGTATCCTTCATTAGCATAGTGCAGAATTCGACCACCACACTGAAAAGCAGCATCATAGGTAGCGAAGCTACCAGTAGTACTGAATTCAAACATGGTTTATTGGTTCCACAATATACTCTATGAAACAATGCATCTGATGCTACATTAGTAAACATTTCTTTAGGCATGGGAATCAGAGTGATGCGAGAGACTCGTAGACTTTTTTTGTGTTAGCTATATGTAATATTAATATTAGACATTTATATTTTAAATAATCGAGAAAATAGTATATTGAATATGTGTCGAATAAATAAATATACGATGGCAGATGTACGGTTTGAAATTATTTAATTAAAATATTTTATATTAAAATCATTTAATTAAAAACATTTGATTATATTATACTTTCAATAGCGGTATTACTCAGATACTGTTATATTTTCAAACACATATAATTATTTGGCTGATGTTATCTAGCTACCTGAATTCATCAGCAAGTATTTCAAGAACATGCCTTAGGGGATTTAATATCTTTGCAATGCATGAGTCTAAATTAGGATTGATAATAGCAGCTGTGGTCATATATTTATTTAATTAAATAAGATATTTATAAATGATTATGCAGAGACATTTATTTGAGAGTAAAATTTTGTCATTAATGCAGAGGCGGAGTCATACATGGAATAATAAAATTAATAATAAGAAACATGTGGTATGTTTAGAACTGCAATGTAAGTGTGGCAGTACATTAAATCTGCAAAGCCAATGGATGAGTTTAAAACAACAGGCTGGCATTTGTCATAGGCCCAAAGTTAAGATGTCACATAAGCATAATTATGTGCAAAGGGTTCATGCTGCTTACTCTCTGACTGTGTGAGAGGTGTCAAGCCCTTTGGTAACATTCATTATGTCCACTTGTGTAGGATGACTGGGATTCAGTAAATCCTGTAGGATCCAGGATATCCAAGGCTCATAATGGGTATAATATTCTGTTCAGATTTAATATAAATTTATTACTCAGTCCTACATTACCAACATTTAATAAATGTTTTGCTGTCAAAGAAATGTACTTAATGGATTTATTATTTAAAATTAAAACAAGTGTAAAAGCAATAGGTAAGTTGGGTAGGTATTAAGAACTAATATGTCCACCACTTGCTATGTAGTAGACCCCTGCACTTACAATAAATGAAGCACTGAATGCATGTCAATTTAAATGAAAATAACAAAATAATTTATAGAAGTAAATATTAATTATATGATTTTCAGGACACTCGTCTACTGTATGAGGCAATCATGTATTTGTATTTAGGAAATTATGGAGATTTCAGAGTTGACCAGCCAACATGAATATATACAAGAAATATATTAGTAGGTCGCTGTACAAGATGGCAACCATTTTGATTAGAATTTATATTTAAAATTTGGCAAGGTCCAGTCCGAAATCTTATAGGTATGCTATCATTAGATAATAAAAAAATTGTAAAATTAGAAATACATACCCAAGAAATAGACAGAGTTTGGTAAGCTAGATTATTAAAAGATATTTACATAATAGATTAATAATGAAATTAATAATTGTACAATTTATATAGAGAGTGAGCTATATCTTGACTAATATTTAGATTACTCTAGAAGGCCTTGGTTACAAGTACCTGTTTTATATAAAGCTTTCAGATTTCATGGTCATTAGCAGATTGTTCATGAGTTCAAACAGTAGCAGTTCTTTCCAGCACTCAGGTTATTCATTCATTTCAATAGTAGTGGCAGCTTTCCAATTGTTTGGGCAGCAGATCCTCTTGGTTTAATTGATGAAGGGTACATGTGGAAGTTTGGTCATATGATCAACCATCTCTGGGGGGGAGAATAGTCTTTCTTACTCAATTATCTTGTAGTAGATAAATTAATTTAAGATTTTGATTTTCTCAACCGAGCAAGAGCACAGCCAAAGTCTAACTAAAAATTTCCTAGAAATCCAAAATCTCCTATTTTCTTTATCTTATCTTTTAAATTTTATTATATTTTATTTTTAGCTCCATTCATTTGCCCCGAGGAGAATCAATGCATTTTTATAAGTTTAATTAATTCAGAAAGCTGTATTCCTATTGTTTAGGTTTATTTTATCTTTTAACATTTTCATAATTAAAGCTTTTAGGGAATTTTCTTTTTAATTAATCTATTATCTCTCACCGACCATTACTTGCATAATTTCAAGTACAAAAGGAAGTATATAATTATTTTTACTTTTCTCTTAAATTACAATCTATGTTCCAAAATTATTATTTAAAATATGATTTTTTTAAAAACAGCAATAAACTAACAAACGTTTATAATTTAAAATAAATAGTTAAAGTTATATAAAATTATATAACTAAGATAAAAATATTTAAATCATCAAATAATTTTATTTATTGCTTTAAATTTTTTATGGAAGTGTGTGTGTGATTACGGTGAATTTTACAGATATTTATACATTTTTAATATTGCCACACACACAATTCGATGGTAGGATAAGGTGGTGAGTGAGAGACGATAGAAAAAGGTGAAACTTAAGATTCAAATTCGAATATTACTGTTTCAATATATATATATATTATTGCTATTGTTGTTGTTATTATTAGTATTATGTTTCAAAAGATACTTTATTGTTTTCCAGTTATAACAAGGTCACAATTGGTATTATATGAATCAAAATAACATATTTATATTATATTGTTCCTGTTTAAAGTTACACAGTTGTTCATTATCAAATAGATAGTCTTGAATTATTATAAACATAGTTGCATTTGATTAGTTATTAGGTGCACAGTTGTTATTTAACCTATTATTAGGTAAACAAGAGCTCTGTTTTTTTCTGTTTTTTTTTTTTTTTTGTTATTTGTTATTTTTAGTCTTGATTCTTGTGTTGGAGCTTTATATTGAAGCAGTCAGATCTGAGTTCGATCCTAGATTCATGACATCTAGTCATAAGCTCACTTCAAACCCTAGTACTAACCTTAAATTTCCGATGCAATGGGGCTTTATACGTTCAATCCACGCTAATTTCCATAAATAATAACTTATTTCATAAATGCATATTAAAATTAATTAGTTTCAGATTTAAATTAATCAATTCTATTAATAAATTCATGATAGAATTATTCATGAATTTATATATTATAACCACGTGGATTGTGTGTATATATTTGTAAATATTTAAATATATATAATTGTTTAAAAGTTTCATTGTGTCAGGAATGTTTGATTTTATTTTTAAATAATTTGTTAATGTTTTATTGATTAAAAGCTGCATTCTTTTGATAAGCTTTCAGATTTTCCCTTTCCAAAAACAACTGTTAAAGTTTTATTAATTAGAAAAAAAAGATAAGGATTTCCTAATTAAAATCATTTTCTGATTTTAAGAATTCATATTCTAATTAGAAAATGAATTCAAGTTAATGAGTTTGAAAGCCTTATCGAAGGAATGTATCTTAAAACAACCAGTAAATCTAAAAACATTGATAATGAAAGAAGTGCTAGCCTAAAGGCATCAGAGGACAGTATATATATATAGGTCTGAAAAGTTTGGAAGAGAAGCCATCTTTGTTGCAGAAAAGTGCCAGTAAATTATGTGCTGTTCAAAATCATGAATTCAAAAAGTGTTCCTATCATGGTAAGGGGCTAAACGTCAGAAATCTGGCTATTGTTCCTGAAGTCCCCTAAAAATCTTCAATGGTGCTGCTGAATCTTTTCCAGACCAATCATGCTGCTAAAATCATGAAAATTCATTAAAATACTGTTCAAGTAATCAGCCAAATGGTGCCTATGTTTTAGTAACCTGGATGTGTAAATTAAGGAACCAGCTCTGGAAGAAATGGGTAATATATTTCCATAATGAACCTTAAACTATCTGGCCAGTTTCTGAACTTTACTTTACACTCCCTTTAAGAGCTCTTCTCATTTATAATGTAATAATACTTTGTGTAAAACCTTTTATTTATGCTATTTTAACTTTCATAGTAATTCTCTCAACCTCTAGTCTTTAACTTTCCTTTCTTACGTGGTGGTACATTTATTTTATTATGTATATTTATTGAGTAAATTTATTAATGTTGTTATATTTTAATTATATGCCAATAATTCTTTGACTCTATGATCTCCTTCGTTTTCTTTGCAATACACAAGTAATATAAACTTAATTCTGATAGTTAATTCTTGCTCATTAGAACTAGATTAATATAGTTCCATAAATCATCAAGTCAAAAGAAATTATTAATGATTGTTATTTTCATCATTGGCTAATAATAAATTATTAGCTCTGTTTTTAATCTATGCTACCACTATTTCCTCATTTCGCTAATATTTATTTATTATTCAAATACAATCTTAAAATGTTTTTTGCAAAAGGGTCAATACAGGAATCAACTAAATATACTCTAATTCAAATTTTAGTTAATTGCTATTTAGATTCAGGAAGGGCATGATGATTGGGGCATAATTAATATGGTTTGCAAATACTTTAAAATAGTTTTCGTTAAAAGCTCGTTTGATTTTAATTAATTGATCAAGTCATCACATAGAGCATTCTATATGGGTTTTAGTATTCAAACGATGACTATCAAGTCATCATCTTCGAATGTTGCTGACATAGGGCAATCTTCTGCTCCATTAGGCTGATCGGTGATCATATTTCTGTTATTTTAAATTATCGAGGAAGAAAGCACTTCCTCTCTTGTTCATATTAGTCAAAGGGCATAAGACTTGTCAGATCAAGCCACCATAGGACTTCGATTATCGACTAGCCATCATCTTTCAATTTCACTTTATAGCTCATAATTCGTCAGCACCGTTACCTCTCTGTTCCAGTAAATCCCGCTCTGATGCTCATAATTCGTGATGAAGTGATTTAAATTAAAGTCCAACAAATTCTCTGTTATATCTCATAATAAGTTTTCTAATAAAGATTAAAAGTTATGCCCTAAAATACGTATCTTGCTCTTCACGAATGGATTTGCAAATGTGAAAATAAATCTCACATTCTTTCGTATAAAATTAGAGTAACAATTTCCTTTTACTAATGAATACCTTTATCTGCCTTTTATTTTCTTGTTGGGGGCATAGACATAGACTTTCAAATATTGCATAATATTCATTTGCATATAATAAGGACCGCCACTCATATTATAATTATAAACTTTGTTTAAGGACTAGAATTAATTAATTTAATCTTTATTTAAAATTCAAACCAAACAAATTATTATTATTAAATATTTTCTAAAGACACTTGGTTTCTTAAATCTTTTTATTCATAATTATTTTAATGTTAATGCTCACTGTCTGTGTTGGCAACTCGAACGTATACATATGATTCGATTTAAAAATTATCTTAGTTAATTGATTATCCAATATTAGTGTCAGTTCAGGGGTCTCTGATCCTCACCAACCATTGAGCTAGTTTCTTGGTGCATAGCACTGTGCCGTCAATTTAGATTTCTACTAATCTGAGCTGGTGAGTTGGGTTTGAATTCAGTTTTGGTTCAGCTGAGTTTGGATCTGACTTGCAGTTTTTTTGGTGGGTTTTTCGACTGGTACATGGTTATGTTTTTGGCTGCCCAACCGTTGTGGCTTCGATTTAATAAACCCCACACCCTGTAGACACAAATTATGATCTTAGTTACTCAGTCAATTGAGATCTCGATAAATTAAATGTTTCAGTAGAGAGCGATGTTTTAAAGAGTATTGTATATATTTAAGAGATAAGTTATGCGAAAATTTAATAAATTAAAATGTCATTTTGTAATTTTTTTCTTTTACTTAAAAATGTTTTCAAGACTATTTTCTAAATGTTTGTCAGTAAAAAATTCGTTAGTTAAAATAATTATTCAAAGAAAAGTAATAAGATCGTAATTATATATATAAATTAATTTTACGTGTACTATATCAGTATATATATTATACGTTTGTGTTATACCCGTTCGTGACAGTAGGAAAATTATCGTTAGAATAGTAGTAAGAGTCTATAGATTAAAGCAAGGGGTAAAATAAATGGAATATTTTGTCTGTGTCAAGATTAATTATATGTATCTCATTATATTATAAATATCCAATATGATATCATGTTAAAAGTTTTAAATTTCAAAGTATTGCTTGCTAGCACATATATTAAATGTTCGCTCCATATTTTTAGTAGCCTCAAAGCAAGGCGAAGACCTTCAAACTGGGAATTATCTGCCAAGCGGTCCGATGCAGTGTGACATTATGCTTAAATGACAATAATTTCTAGAGTAACCTCAAAGCAGGTGAAGACCTTTTGTGTACACCAAGCAGACAGATGCAGTTGGCAAAATGCTTAAATGGTTTACACTCTTTCATGCTAGCAAGATTAAAAATGATATCAACCAATAAAAGTTCTTGTGTAATATTAATTTTGACATTTTTTTTGTGTGAAAGCCTCATGCTTAGTAAAAATGAAGTAGTGGACTCCCATATTTAAACTCAGGTCAGGAACGTATTAGTTGTCCATAAATAATAAAATACTCATCAATCAAATTGTTTTATTCAAAAATTAAGTCAATCATATGTGGTTTGGGGGTCAATGGGTTATTACACATGCCCTATTGATCTCATTTTGCTCACTGGCGCCCATATAAATAAATTTGTCAGCAAATTTGATTGTCAGCACAGTAGTGGGTCAGTTGTCTAAATAATAAAAACCAAATGTGTCGTATACAGAGAATTACTTGTAATACATGCTAAATATATATATATATATATATATATATATATATATATATATATATATATATATATATATATATATATATATATATATATATATATATATATGTTTGTATATCACTAATCTTTTGTATAGTTTTCTTTTTTCAGACATGGGAGAACAGTTAAACAGAGGGAAAGTGAATAATGTTATTTCCCTTATCTTTAATAGTTTTTTTTTTAAGTAAAATGCATGTCTCATTCAAAGAATTAATAGAAAGAGCTAACCAAGAAAACGTAGGTAAACTAAAATTAAACTAAAAAAGGCAGATTACATAGATTGGGGAAATAATATGCAGCAGCTAATGAAGATAGAAACAATGGGACCAGTAGTCAGAGACCTAATTAAATGTACTGAATAAAAAAAATATTATTTAAGTATACAGAGAGTGCCATAAGTTTGATTCACATTGTTTATTATATTATTTATTCACTTTCAAAGATGGAAAAACAATTAGATAAAGGATTGACTGATGATAGTGATGCACCTTCAACCATCTCCAGTGAACAAGAGATCACTTTCAAAAATCAGATCAATAGAAGAAAGCACAACCATCAAAGCAGAAAGATGGCTAAAGACGATCACGATGATCGAGAGACTTTTCATATGATCCTCAGAGAAATGAGAGAAGACAGGAAGCTAATGATGATGATGATGGAAAGGATTTTAAAGCTTGAGGAAACACAAGGGACCCAAACCAACCCAGAGATTGCAAAGCATCCTCAAGCAATGGACACTTACAAAGCTCCAAGAGGAGATAATGATCAGACCACATCAAAAAAAGTTGTGGACAGCAAAGAAGATGACAGTAAAGAAGATGAGTCAAATCAAGAAATGTTGGAAGAAGCTGTTTTAAATACAGACAGGGAAAAAGAAGATGTTCAGACCACTAGTAAGATAAAATCAAAAGTAGAAATGGAACAGACAATAAACTCCGAAATGAATCTAAGGAACTTGCAGAGACCATCCCTTATATCTTCTGTAGAAATTCAAATTTTTAGGGGTAACCCAGGAGAAAAGCCCATAGATCATCTGGACAGCATTAAAGAATTTTTTCTGTCTGCACTCTATAGCAGAAAAGGAAAAGGTTATCCTAGCCAGACACTACTTAAGAGAAGCTGCCAAGGCATAGTGGAAGCTATTAAAAAAACCACCTACCATGATCCAAGGATATGAAAAGGCCATTTGGTACAATATTACTTAGTATGTCTTTTTTCTGGTGATGTTATAGCCTTGCTCTGTGTTTAAGCAGAGACCAGGTAGCCGCCTAGATGTCCAGACTTGTTATCAACTTGTCCCAGATTTGTATTTGCATTAACTTATTTGATGGATGCCATCTTGTGTTATTCCAATTAACAATGTACATCTTGTGGACCATCGTTAATATAAAACAACAGTCACTGACCTAATCAGTGATATTGTTTTACCTTGGAATACCATCATTACCTTTCTTTGTGGTTTTGTTTGTTTTATGTGTGTTGCAAAGTATAACTTTTATTTGTTCCAGACCGTTGCAGTGATAAATTAAAGTTCTGGACAGTTTCTTCAGTCTGATGGCATAAGCTGCATAAATAATCCATATCTATGTGTAGTCTTCTGTGGTCTAGAAAGTATGTGTTGAAAAGGCATCTAAGTTTATATTAAGGATGAAATTGAAAAATTTTGGTTCTAACTCCCATTTCTTGTATTTTTTGATTTATACTTTGTATATTTTTAGTAGTGGTAAAATTTCATTATTGGTGATATGGTTCTGCAATACTTCATAGATTTTCCAATATTTATTTTTTTCTGGCCATTGGTTGGAGATTTTTTCTATTGTATTGCATTTGTATATTGCTGATTCAATGAAAGAGTTCTTTGGAGGTGGTTGATCAGTAGGTGTTATTTGTATTAGATGTTTTAATTTTGGGTATTGATTAATTATGCAATTATTATTTTTTGTTTTTGCACATGGCCATTTTTATTAGTGGCCTGTCAATGTTTTTAATTAATATGGCAACCATTTTTTTGGCCCACATACATTTATTACACATGGAGTTAATTTTCCAGATGAAAGCTTTCAATAAAGTAATTACTGGCATATAGTATGTCATTCTTATTATAATTAGCCTGTTTATTAGTTGTATTTTTACATATATTGATAGATAAGCATTTATTAATGAATTTGCTATTTTTTCAATATTTTCCTTGAGTTTGTTTTGTATGTGACAGTGCATTCCAGTAGTGCCCATATAAAATGGGAAACCTAGAGAGGATTTGGCTTTCCTTGAAATATGGACTCACATGGTTTGCCAGAGAATATATGTCATGATGCAAACTTCACTGGAATTATTTTCAGTTCATAATTGGCCGAATATTCCTCTACTATCCTATTTAACTGTGGTATCTGCTTTTTACAAGTTATAATGACCATGATAACATCTATATATGACAAACATGCTATATTTTGTGTTGATATTTTTTGCACTTGAACCAATCATATTTTTTTAAGTTATTAAAAAAGACCCTTGTATGTTATTTAAAATGAAATGCTGAACAGTGCTCTGTAGATAATAAAAAAATATTGTATTTAAAGAAATAATATGCCTTATTCTAATTAATCTTCAAATTCAGAACCTGGGCCTGTTGTCTCACTTTTTTGCATATGGAACCAGCTCTTTTTGCAAACAAATTTGATCTTAATAAGTCTAATGTTTTTTTCTAAGTCTCACCAATCTAGATAATATACAATCTGCATTGACGATGCATGTTTGAAGTCTCTTTAATAATTTTTTTTCTTGATATTGTGCTTCATAGAAATTTAGCTATTTGTCAAAATGTAATCGTTTTAACTTTCAAAATAGATAGTAATAAATTGTTTTTGTCATATAAAAAACAAAATAAAAGTTTAAAAATATATATAAAAAATAGTGGATTTAATCTTGTGTTGAAAATGGAAGCTAAAGAAGAAAGCCCAGTTACAATTAAAAACCCTCAAATTGTGGACAAGAAGAGAATGAGATACACATGATGATGAAGATGATAATAAAAATAAAGGAAGAAATCTGTGAAGTCAAGCAATCCCAGCAGGCAATGAAGGAATAAATGATTAAGAAAATGAAAGAAATAAGACATGAAATAATGGGAAGAGTAGAGAAAATTCAGGTAAATATTGAAACCATAGAGGTAGAGTTGAGTAAAGAAAGTCAGGAAGTAAAAAAAAAAGTTGGGATCATAAAAGATATAGAAATTGAAGTAGAATAGGATAGTGTTAGAATAGATAAGGTTGAAATAAATATAAAAATAGATAGCAATTGGATAAAAATCAAGTGAAAAAAATTTGAAAATGTAGATCGTGAGATAAAAGAAAGGTATAAGATAAAGACAGAAAATCAAGTAAAATAGTCTCTGTGTGAAACTAAAAATAAGTTGATTAAAATAACTATTTGTTTTGAATACGAATTTGAAAAGAAGAAAAGTGTTAAACAGATTAAGATATATGATTTTAAAACTGAAACTGAAGCCATTTATATGGCAGTCTTGTTTTATGCATTCAAAAAGACTATAGAAAGTGAATCCTTGCCAACTACTATTATCAAATGAGATCAGTAATAAAGTGATACATGTCATAGAAATGTGTTTTGTCTGGCAAAATTGTTTTCAGATATACAATTAGAAAGTGAAATAAAATTTGAAAATAATTATAAGCCAGAAGAATACAAAAGAGGAAAGATAGCTTATTTCAGAAAATCAGTAAAAAGAGAAAAAGAACTGCTGGACAAAGGTTAAGGGTTCAGCTTTTAATAAACAGACAGATTTTTTTTTTTTATCATACATGAATTATGAGAATGGAAAAAGGTATTTTAGTCAAATATTATTTTAGACAGTGCAGGACAAACATTCAGCCAGGTTTCTAGGGAAGTTTTAAAATTCTTAAAGATTAAAAAAATAGCACAGGAATGCTTTTTTTTTTTTTGATGAAGTGTCAGAGCAGTTGAACCAGAGGCTGTATCTGATTCAAAGGTACCTTTACAAAATTAATACTAAATTTTATTTTTATCAAGTTATTTAAAAGTTTAGAGGATATAGCCACATATGCAGCTATATTGTAAAATTCTGTAATTTTAAATTTCATCTTCAATACATTTTATTTGTTAGTTTAAAATAAGTTTCCTCTGACACTTTTTTTTTATTAAAAATTCATACTGTAAAAATATTTCAAGTTACAAGTTTTAATCTTTGTTGTTTTTTTTTTTTTTTTTGAGGAAGATTTTAATTTTAAAATTTTAATTGCATTCCTGTTTCTTTTATTTTAATTACAAACCATTTTTAGTTTGAATTTAAAAGCAGAGATTTAATTGTGTGTTGTTGTTTTTCTATAAGATAATCCCTGGTTAGAATTCTTAATTAAGGTTGAGTGTGAGATAAAGATTTGCCCTGGGCTAAAGCTTATAATTGAAAAACAAGAAAGTTTATGCAGGAAATAGTGAGAGGATATAAATAACCTCAAAAATTGCAAACAGAGATTCTTGGTTTGATAAAACTAGCTCTGCTTCACTGTGATTGATTTGGTCTCTTGTAATTACACTATTTGTTTCATATTTGCCTGCTGTGATTTGTATTGTTGGCAGTCTGGGTATATTTTCTTCTTAAAATTTGCTGTTGCAAGATGTCTAAATTCACCACTATGTGTATTCAAACCTAGAGCATGTCTTGCTAACTTACCTAAGGAGAGACCTCCTGATTCCAAACTGTTCTTCCATCATGCCATGAAAGTCTGAAGTAAAAAAAATCCCAAAATATACCTCTATCCTTGCCACTATAAAGAAATGGAGACATCCAAAAATTTGAACTCAAAATAACTGGGTGCACTGTTTGAAAAACTCCATAGAGTCAGCTTTACTGTTATGTAAAAATATTTCTTATTCTTTCCAGGGATATGAATCTTTATTTAAATCTCCACTCAATCTATGAATAAATCTTTTGTATAAAGTTTTATTAGTTATTTGGTCTCATATTTATTATATGTATTTGCTTTTTTTTGTATTTATAGTCTCTTGGAATCTTAATTTTAAGATGCTAAATTTGTTTGCAATTTTATTTATCAAGAAGTGCATTGTGAGATTATATTTTATATGCTTAATATATCCCTCTTTATTTTGCTAACTATTGCTAAATGCTTTAAGTGTCTTTTGTAAATTTGTGTTTGTTCACCTGTCCCTATTTTAGTCTTCAATAGTTTGCAGTTCTTGTGAACTACAAATCTTTTGGCTGGCGGTTTGTTGTGTTTTGTTATATTAGTTTTTCTGAAGTTGGAGATTTTGTGTAATTTCTAGATTATGTAAGATTGTAATCATTCTTCAAGTTTTCTTGTCTTGTATGTGAAATCAACCACGAATTGCCTTAAACATGTTAAATCATGAGCTGTCCTGCTAGCAAAATGATGTTCTTGTCTCGACACCTTATTCTAGGCCAAAAATTGCTTGCCGGTACTGTTTTATTGATTTCCTACAAGATTGTATTAGTTTTTATATTTCTGAATTAGGAAACTAGAATTGTAGTTCTTTTATAAATCACCAGCAGGAAAATACTATCAATTTCCTTTTAAATTGTAGGTAAAAGAACAAACTTTGCAGCCAAAGTATTTCATTTGTCATATGTATTCTACTCATATACACTCTCTGATGAATATGCTTATGAAAATCTAGGTCAAATTGTCATATTCTGTTTGCTATATTTAATTTAGTTTGTTTATTGAATTTGATATTTTTTTAAATTATTTTAAACTTAATTTTGCTGATGTTTGTCTTGGTGCTTTTATTTCACAGTTGTCTGAATGATAGTTAAGATTTCTTGCTGTCTCTCTGAGTCTAATCAGTGCAAACCATCATCACTATCCACTTTTGATCACAGTAAACAAATTTTCCAGATACGCAGTAATCCGGTGTTAACCTCCGTGATCAAGGTTATGTTGAGTGACCATTACAATATATATATATATATATATATATATATATATATATATATATATATATATATATATATATATATATATATATTGGACCAGGTTCGATTCATATGAGAAATACACTTACTCTACTTGCCAGGTTTAGCTGGGTTTAAACCTTTTTATAATAAATTTATAATCTAATATTATGTAAACGAACCAGCTGTTCAAGCATAGTGGAGAATATTATTGATAGCAGAGCTGTCAATAATACCCATCATCAGACTGATCTATGCCACACATGACATGAACACATTTCCAGATCATGGCCCATATTGACTGCTAGATTCAAATCCCTACTATCCAAATACTTTATTTGTTTCACAGTAAACCCCGGGCATCAGCTAGTTTCTAAAAACCAACATTTTTTGACAGTAGACCCATAATCCAGTGCTGTAAAAATCCCTTAACTAGCTCAGTCTATTTTTTAATTCAATAACCTCTTATTCCTTAACTAATGGCAAAAAAATTGATTGACAAATTAAGCTTTATGTTTAAAAGACAATTTATTTAATTAACATTTATCATACTAATTTTACATACTTTTATAAATCTTATTTAACTAAAGTAACACTGGTATAATGATTATGCACATATTAATTTACACACTATAATATCATATAAAAAGCATTAAATAATATTTTAAATTTAAAACACACACATAAATAGTTCATCTATGTATGCTATAGAGTTCATATTACTCAACTCTTGGAGGCTTTATGAATGTGATGGCTACTTTAGAAATGGGAATAACAAAAAATGTTATTACCTAGGATTTTAAAACATTGATACTTCTTGCTGTTTGCTGCTTCTAGTGAAATATTTCTAACTGTTTAGATTTGAAGTATTCCTGTGGAGATTTATTATTATTCATTTGTGCTATTCTTGGAGACAGTTAAATATTGATGGAGGATTTCCAGTTGTTAGGCAAGACTTATCCTTTTCCGGGCAGGTTCACTGGACACATGCTAAAAAAGTTATATGATTCAGATGATTAGCAGTGCATTGCTCTGAAACACTAATTGATTGACTGCTTGTAGACTGATTAATCTCAACTGCTCAATCTCAACTGCACAATTTAAACTATTTTCTAAACTCAACTGTTTTCTCAAATGCAACTGATTGCCCGATAAAAAATTGACTATTTATATATAAGACATGTTGTGATTTTGATATCCTCCAGCTATATCTGTTGTCGAAGTTGTTTACTTGTTTTTAATTGCATTCCTTTGGTAATCTTTTAATTATGTGTTTTTGGAGATCGTTTAATTAGCAGCCATGCAAACGTGTTGTTTTTTACATTTTTAATTAGTAGCCATCACTGTGTTTTTTTTGATAATTTTCTATATCATTTTTTTAATATTTAATACACATACATTATTTTACTATTAAGTTCACATTAATTCATCATTTATGCATATATATATAATTTAAGATCAATTTACTATTTAGTTTCTAAGATGACTTTTTTTTAACTTAAATAAAAAGAGACTTATATTTTTAAACTTTAAGTTATATTTCAACTAATAATAATAATAAAACTCTAACTTTTCTATATAAAACTTTTAACTTAGCGCTTCTAAAGCAACCCTCCTCCTGTTTTAATTAATTAACTGTAACTTTTATTTCAAAACTCTTTGACTTTTAATTTTATGTTTTTCGAAAACAAACTGCAGTAAACTTTTAAGCTTTTACATACTATTTTCTTTTAATGAAAGATTTTTATTTCAATACTTTTTAGACAAAATTATTTCATGTACCAACACAATATTGGTACATTACACCCCCCTCCATTTGAGAGTAAAATGCATCATTTTTGACCATTTTTTCTCTGAGAATTTTAATTCTTTATTAAATCTTAAATTATTTACTATTTTTATAAGTTTACTTTCTAATATCTGACACTGTACATGCTAAGGGCAATTTCAATTATACTTTGCTTCTTTCGATGCTGACAACATTGCTTACAATGATCTTAGTCCTGGATAGTGACCACGAGGACAGCACCTTTTTGTGATGCAAGGATTTTTTTGGAAATGAGGCAGATGCAGATTCACTGGCTTATACCAACTTACACATATGAAAAATAAAGCTTCATGTGCCGGTTCTTCTACTGGACTTTGGAAAAAGAAAAGGTCACTGCGAATGGTGGAATTTGTTTACTGTCCAAATCATATTATGCTTTGGAACAAAATATGAGATATGGGGACTCTTCCCCAAAGAAGTAACTCATTACTTACTCTGTTGTGCCCAGTGCACATTTTAAAAGAATGATCCCTGATAAGTCCATTATGGGTGTTAAATTTTATCCAGCCGATAGTTTTAACTTATCCTTATCTAAAACTTATTTCAATACTACCCTCACTCTCTTTAATTTCAAACCCTTATACATTCTTAATATAACTTAGATTGACTTTATATTTTATTTATTAACCTCACAATATTATTTTTAAATTCCTGTGAACCTTATCTTAAACCTTTTATTTATATTAATCTTACAAAATTATCTTTAAATTATGATGAACATTATTTTACATATTTATTTATATTACATTATTTTTAAACCATTTATTTGGATTAAATCACTTCTGAATATTATTTAAAACATTTCTTAAAACATGTGTGTATTTAAAAGAAACTATTTTATTTTATTACAATCTATTCTTTATTATTTGACTATGTATATTTTTATTTATTTAACTTGCTTCTATTCTGCGTATTTTCATTATTTTATTCATTTATTTAATCCTATAAACTTTACTTTTAAATCATTAATTTGACCCATTTATTTATGAACATTTTTTTTTAAATTACTATGTGCATGGAAAAAAATTATTTTATTCAATGAAGCCTCCTTGTTATTATTACTTCCAAACATTTTATTTATTATTATTCATTTATTTTTTAAATTTATTATTTTAGTTTTAAGTAAAAGTTTTCAGATTTAAATTTATCAGATTTATTTACGTTAGAATAATCATATTCGTGCTCATTGTCCATTTCCAGTCCTTTGTTTTTTCCTTTACTATTTCACCTGATTACTAACTTTTAAACTATGTCAGGCAGTTCCTTCTTTCTTTCTACTAATTCACTAATATAAATTATATTCCATATCCTCATGTCAATCTCTCAATTATAATTTATTACTTTATCTCTTTCCTGTTCTGTTCTATTTTCTGCATTGTGAATGAGAAAACCATTAAGCTTCACAGACCTCTGTATTTTTCCTAACCATGAATATTTTTTATTCTTTCTCTTCATTTTAACCCTATGCTTAAGATGAATCTTTAACTTAACCTTTTTAAATTTTTGTGAAAACTTTTCTATGCTATCTTCTACCTTGGACTTATATCTCTCTTTTATTTTTTGATCTATATTTTCCCCCACACTTTCTGTCTTAGCACTATCCTGTTCTGCTTTAATTTCTATCTCTTTTATGACCTGAACTTTTTCTACATTCTGGCTTTCTTTAACTAAATCTACCTCTACAATTTCTTGGTTCTTCCTTACATTTCCTGTTATCTCACATCTTATTTCTCTTATTTCCACTCTGCGTTTCTTAATTTCCCCTTTGACATGATTAATTTCTTCTTTCATTTCTGCTTTAAATTCTAGCTGACCTTGCTTGATTTCTCATATTTCTGCTTTGAACTCTTGCTGACTTTGTTTGATTTCTCGTATTTTTGCTTTGAATTCTTACATCATGTTCATCATCATTTTCATCATCATCTGCATCTCATATATTTTTTCTTTCTCCTTTTCCACTAACTGGGGATTTTTAAAATATATGGAGTTTTCTTTTGGCTCCACTTTCGAAGATTTCAATTTCTTTTTTCTATTAAAGTAGCACTTATATTGAACTAAATTTAAATACTATTTATTTATTTCTTTTTAAAATGGAACATAGATTAACTCCATCCCCTTGTCCTTTTCTCTACCCATTCTTAACACCACCCAAAACATCTAACTGTCTCTGATTTAACAGAATGATTTATTTTAACTCAAGTAAATGTCAAAATCTCTTTTCAGTTTAAAAAAAAAGTTTTGGTAAATTACATAATTTAGCTTTTCTCAAAAAGAAAATTTTAAAACAAAAAACAAAGTATTTAATTACTGTTATTTCTTACATTCATGCCCATGTTGGGTACCAATTGTACTGGGTTTGGTCTGTATGAAAAATGCACTTACTCTACTCACTAGGTTTAGCTGGATTTAAACCTTTTATAATAAATTTATAATCTTATATTATAAATATTACGTGAATGAACTGGCCGTTCAAGCATAGTGGAGAATATTATTGATAGCTGAGCTGTCAATAATACCCATGATCAGACCGAGCTATGCCATACATAACACAATCACATTTCTAGATCATGGCCCACCTCGACTGCTAGATTCAAACCTTTACTATCCAAACTTTTTATTTGTTTCAGAGTAAACCCCAAGTTCCAGCTAGTTTCTAAAAACCAACATGTTTGGACAATAGGCCCATAATCCAGCACTCAAAAAATCCCTTAACTAAGTCAGTCTATTTTTAGTTCAATAACATCTTATTCCTTAACTAGTGGCCAAAGAATTGACTGACAAATTAAGCTTTAAGTTTAAAAGACAATTTATTTTAATTAACATTTATCATACTAATTTTAAATACTATTATAAATCTTATTTAACTAATATAATACTGGCTACTGGTATAATGATCATGCACATATTAATTCACCCATTATAATATATAACAAGGCATTAAATAATATTTGAAATTTAAAACACACATATCAATAGTTTGTCTATGTATGCTATAGAGTTCATATTATTTGATTCTTGGAGGCTTTACAAATGTGATGGCTACTTTACAAATGAGAATAAGAAAAAATTTTATTACCTAGGATTTTAGAACATGGATACTTCTTGCTGTTTGCTGCTTCTAGTGAAATATTTCTAACCGGTTAGATTTGAAGTTTTCCTGTGGAGATTTATTATTATTCATTGGTGCTATTCTTGGAGACAGTTAAATATTGACAGATTATTTCCAGTTTTTAGGCAAACATTATCCTTTTCTGGGCAGGTTCACTAGACACAGGCTAGAGAAAGTCATATGATTCCGATGACTAGCACTGCATTGCTCTGGTATACTAACTGAGTGACTGCTTGAAGACTGATTAATCTCAACTGCGCAATCTAAACTGTTTTCTAAACTCAACTGTTTTCTCAAATGCAACTGATTGCCCGATAAAAAATTGACTATTTATACATAAGATGTGTTATCATTTTGATATCCTCTAGCTATATCTGTTGTCAAAGTTTTTTCCTTGTTTTTAATTGAATTTCTTTGATAATCTTTTAATTATGTGTTTTTGGAGATTGCTTAATTAACAGCCATGCAAATGTATTGTTTTTACATTTTTAATTAGTAGCCATCACTGTGTTTTTTTAATGATAATTTTCTATATCGTTTTTTTAAATATTTAATACACATACTATTATATTTACAATCGCACATATTTACTATTAAGATCACATTAATTCATCATTTACACACATATATAATTTAAGATCAATTTACTATTTAGTTTTTAAGATGACTTTTTTTCTTTAACCTAAATAAAAAGAGATTTATAATTTTTCAACTTTAAGTTATATTTCAACTAATAATAATAAAAAATAACTAACTTTTTTTATAAAACTTTTAACTTGATGCTTCTAAAGCAACCCCCCTCCCCTTCTAATTAATTAATTATAACTTTTATTTCAAAACTCTTTGACTTTTAATTTTATGTTTTTTGAAAACAAACTGCAATAAACTCTTAAGCTTTTACATACAATTTTCTTTTAATGAAATATTTTTATTTCAATAATTTTTAGACAAAATTATTTATGTACCAGCACAATATTGGTACAATACATATATGTGTGTGTGTCTGTATGTAAACATTATACTTTAATATTATCATATTACAATTACAGTTTACCTTGTCATTAATGAACATACAGAACTATTTTTTTTAATATTCATCTTTATTACTGACTATCATGATTTCAATATATTTAATATATTATATTCATAACATATTGAAAGTATGATAGTCAGTAATAAAGCTGAAAATTAAAGAACTACTTTTTCTGTTAATATATTTATTAAATACTAGATATTACATTGGCTTTTAAAAAAATAAAATTACTAATAGTTGAATTAGAGTTTATGTAGTCAGAAATGTCAAACATATATTGTTATAGGTATAAGCTCTGCTTAATCAAATATGAGAATATTTTTCAACTATTGGAATTATGTTAGTTTATCCAGTAATTGTGAACTTCATAATTGCTCAATTAATGTTACATCCCATACTAACATAATGATGTATAATTCCAGTACTATTTTAATTGTCCTATATTACCATATTGCCCTATAAAAGTAAAATATAATAATAATCACCTATATCACCTTTTACTTAATTAATTAAGTGACTATATCTTTTAACAGTGCTTAGAATAGAATAAAGATTAAAAAAACAATTGGAAAACAATTATTCCAATTATTCTGAATATTATAAGCATCATATAGATAAATGAAACATTATTTTGATCAGTTTTTCATATTTACTTTTAATAATTCTAATTACAATATCATGTTTCATTTGTGGTTTATTGTTCATATCAAAAAATGATTAGTTTATTTCAACAGGTAAATAAATTTTGAACTTAATTTTTATGATGTTATTTTTCTACAAAATTTATTTTAAAATAATTGCATCATATATATTTTTTTAAAAAAGCAATCTTACATTATTTTTACTAACTTTTTATTATTGATTTTAGACCATTTTAATTATTTTAAGGCTATGTTGATAATATATTTTGTAGTTATATTTTGTTTTTTTCTTTTCTTTAATGATTATTTGAACTAAACTACGTTTTAAAAATTAATGTTTTATTTTTACTTATATGTCTCCTGTATAATTAATTTTACTTCACTTTCAAAAAGTAAATCCTATTTTTTATCTTAATTACTTGAATTTTATCATAAATAAATATATTATTTATTTATTTAGGAAGTCACTTTTTTAAAATATAAAATTAAACTTGCCATTTTCATGGTATGACAATTTAACATAGCACTCTCATTATATCAATTGCTTAAAACATCAATACAATTAGAATATCCATGACACTTGTTCCACATTCTTCAGTGAGGTTTTAAACATTATCAATTATTTTTAAGTTGTATATATCAAACAATTTTAACATATGTAATGTTTACACATTTATATATACAATTTTATTTAAAAGTATGCACACAATAATAAAAACAAAAATAAACAAAAATAAACTATAATTAACAATTTTATAATTAATAAAGTTAGGGATGTAACTTTTTAATATTTTTAACAAAATGAATAGGAGAAAAATTTTCTCTGATTAAAATATATATATCTTCCCTTTTTCTTTTAATTGGATGAATAAAAATTGACTTTTCCAAAAAACGTTTTTCCCATTTAATTTTTCATTTTAAAAGAATAATTAAATTTATTTAAAAATTAATATTTAATCTTTTTCATTTTTTAAATATTATATTCTTTAAAATTTCTCTATCTCTCTCAATTTCTTTCTATGAATCGTTTTTCTTAAATAAATAAAGCAAAACTTATTAATTTTGTATTTTTATTTTATTTTTGGTGAATGAAATTTATTAATAATATTAAAATGATAGAAGATATTAAAATTAAACACTGCTTTAATCGTGTGCTTTAATGTTTCATGTTCAGAACATCTACCAAGTTGAGCAAAAACAATATAAAATGTGCATTTTTTATTATTTAACTTTTTTAAAATTTGATTAATGACAATATAGATTAAAAAAAATCAATTAGAGATCAATATAAATATGGAATAAAAAATTCTAATATATCAATCCATTTTAGACATTTAGTAGAAGTAAATTGTATACACAAAACATGTGTTGAATAGGTTAATTTTAAATCTTAACTGGAAATTTATATTATATTTACCATTTTTATTTAGTATATTGGGTTTTATATCCTTAGCCATTTTAGATTTTTTTCATTATCAAAAATACACTAGTGATCCTTTTTCATGTTACATTATAATTTATGCCTATAAAAATCAAAATATTTATCATTAATTAGTCTCTATGTATTAGTACTTTTGAAAAAGTAAATTTAATGGTTTTATAAATGTTGACTTTATATTATTAATATATTAGACAGCTTATTTAATATGTATAAGTAATTGATATTTTTAATTAATAATCTATGTATGTATAATTTCATAGAAATAATCTAAACATCTGGAATATCTGTATAAACAAAAATAATATTTCAATAAATGCAAAGAATATCATGATATTTTTTGAATTTTTAAAATATATGCTTCTTTATATATATATATATATATATATATATATAAATATATATATAAACATAAGTTAAAGCTTAGGATATATATATATATATATATATATATATCCTAAGCTTTAACTTATGTTAATTTAAATTTCATAAATATTAACCTATGCAATACAATCTGTGAATGTTATTATATGTTATCAAAAGATCTTCTCTACAGATAAATTTTCTCTTTTACAAAATGATTTCACTTTTATTTAACCTTAAGATGTAGGATATTAATATACTCTTATTAGCAGAATGTTATGTAATATCAGTTTTAATAGCCAAAATTTATTTAGATCACTAATAGAAAAAGTTTTCAATGAAAGTTCAATCTTCAGTGACTATGAAAATGATATTTAATAGTTGATAATTTTGTTATAACTTTTATAATACATATTTTTGGTACTGTTTTATTAGCTCATGTCAGCCACTTGATGGCATTGATGCTATTTAAATACACAGAAATATAACATTACCAGGCTGCCAGCATAAAAGTTAATTTGTTATATATTAATGTATGTTAACGTATCTACAAAATAAGTTTGTTGATTTGTTATTTAGTTGATGATGTGGAATATATGTATATAAATGAAAAGTTAGATGATAGAAATTAAAATAAATTCAAAATATTTTTTTCTTCAAATTTTACTCTCATCCTGATATGTAAGGTAGAACTTGTTTGTAAATAAATTAGATATGTTAAATTTATTATATATGTATCTTTAATCAAACCAGATATGTATTAATATATATATATATATATATATATATATAGCATATATATATATATATATATATATATATATATATATATATATATGCTAATTTAATATTTGAAATAAAGAGGTATCATGCGATCTTTTTCATAGATTTAGATATTCAATAAGAATCGGATCTATGTCCATAAATAGTTCAATTACTATAGCTATTAATAATCATTCATGCTAAGAATAAAATGCTGGTATAATACCTGCATCTAAATTAATTAAATGTTAAGAAAAAAGATAATTTTATTCATTTCATAATGGATTGTTTTTATTTTTTGTAGCATAGTAACATATTGGGATGGTATATTTATATATTAATATTAATAAGGTTGATTGACTGTATCTGCAATACTGTATTACTTGGTATCATGTGTCTATGTTCTTTTATTGCTTTCTGAAATACTTCATCAGACAATCCTTAAATACTGGAGATACTCAGAGTAAATTCCTCCTAACCAAAAAAAATGGACATAAGCTACTGAAGCATATTTTATTGCTGAATCTAGTTTACACTAATGCTTTTAAAATGAACAGGATTCTAGAGCTACCAAAGTAGGTCTTTTTTGAAGAGAACACTTTCACTGATAAAAATGGGACTTGCATCTGAGCTGTGAGGTGGTTTTGAATATCTCCAGTCTCATTATTTCACTGCACACATATCTCTTGACATGTACAAATATGTTGTTGTTCTGTAAAAATGTCAATGTGCCAGCTTTTTTGGATGGCAGTTGGCACAATTTGAACAGCTCAGTTTTTCAGTCAGCTATTTTATTTGTTATGGATATCTTCTCATGCAAACATGAGCTGGTTGAAATCTTGCTTGGACATACCCTTTCCAAAATTTTTGAAGGTTCAACATTGAGTAGAGAAGCATGGTGACAAGCTTACAATTGTTAGGAGGTAATAGTAGGTCATATGACTTGTAATCTAATTACTTTGACATGCATATTTGAAGAGTTGTGGCAGGTTGAAATTCAGACACCCACACATGATACTGTAGAAAACTTTGAACTGTGAGCATTGGGATAAAATTTGTAACATAAAGCAGTAGGTTATCCATAAGAGAATGGCATCACAAGCAGCTTCTCTCTGTGCTTTTGCATAGAAATAAGACTGGTGGTGGCCACAGAAACAGAATTTTTACGTATTTTTACAAATAAATAATGTCATCAAGTGACTGGCATGAGCTAATAGAACAGTACCTATTTTTATTAATGCTAACAATATAATAAGCATAATTTTATTCATTTATAAATATTTTTTTTTATTTTTAAGAGTACTAAATATCTATTTTTTAAAAGTATGTGATGTCATCATACAGCTGTATTTTCGATATATTTCATTATTGAAAATATAGTCTGGTAATAATATGTATGACATCTATTAAAAAAAGGTTTTTATAACTTTATTATGCACTTTTATTATTCTTTTAATGTGAAAATTATTCTGTAATATTTCTAAAATAATTTTCCATTTCATGACATTTGATTTTAACATTTTTTTTCTAAAATAAAAATATTTTAAAATAAAAGAAGAGTTTGTTATTGTCTTTTCAGTAAATACATTTTCTAAGCTGAAGACTGAAACAAAATTTATTGTTTCAATAATTTTATTTTAATTTTTCTATTTGCAAAGTTGATGTAGTAGGTTATAATTTGCTTGAGTCATAAATACCCCTTATGGGTATGTCGTACATCATTCATTAAATTTTGTTTTTCATTTTGAAATTACACAAAAACTAAGATGACTACACATGCAAGTTTAACATAGTTCTCTGCATTATGTAATTTCCTTTCTGTATGTAGTCACTATATTTTTCTCAGATAAAAAATGAATTTTTTATGAATATTTTTCCGAGTAAGGTCAATTATTATTTTTTCTCAGCTTTTTGGAAGAAAACTAAACGGAAAAAGTGTATTCAAAAATGGATTCTACCAGCATTGATTCAAGGCCCTTTGACTCTGATGAAACTATTTTATACAATGATCGAGAATATTTCACTTCATCATTGAAAAAAAACCCATTAGCAGCCAAAAGATGAAGAAAATCCAAAAATGTACCTCAGTCTAATAGCAGCAGACCTGGCCATTTATCTAGTATTATGCCTCTGGATGTTAACAGCCCTTCATGCAGCAGTAATGTGCCTTCAAATGTAATAGCTGAACCAATATATGTAGAGAATTTTACCAAGATTCCAGGTTTGAAGTTTCCCACAACTGGTGAGTATTCTATTTTAGACTTTTTCCATATGTTTTTCAATAAAAAATTATGTAGTAAAATTATTAATGAAACTAACATGTACGCTACCAAAGACAAATGTATGTGTAATTGGATAAATGTAATGGATCGTTAATTGCCTTCCTTATTAGAATTTTGTAACAGTTTCATTACTAATTACTTTTTCCAATTGGTAAACAAGATCATAATATTGAATAATATAAAATATTTTACATATTTATATTATATAATATGAACAGGTATGCATAAATGTAATGGATCGTGAATTGCCTTCCTGATTAGAATTTTGTAACAGCTTCATTACTGATTAATTTTGCCAATTAGTAAACAAGATTTAGAATGATTTATCTTTTATTAATAATAAAAAATATAGAATAATATGAATTATTTAATATTTTATATATTCATATTATATAATATGAACAGGTATTCTTCTCTGGAAGGCATATCTTGAAAGAAGTAGAATATAAACATTTTTTATATAAATATGTGTCTTAGAATCTTTTTAGTAATCTTTTAATGCTTCTTGAAATGAGAAATTTTTTTTATATTCTAAATTTGTAAATTGTTTTCTGTATTGGCAATGGTTATTCAGTATGATGATGTTATGAACAGGATTAGTTTATCCAAAGTCTAAAATCAAAATAGTTTTGAACAAATAATGGAAAATTTAAAACTCAAAATTTTAGTGCATTCTTGTTTATCAGGCTTTTGAGTTGTTCCATTTCAACATATATGACATTTTACTATTTTATTGTATTTATAATGGCAAGTATTAATATTTCCACTTTCTTCATTATTTCTACATTTTCATAGAATTTTAATTTTTTTTAATCTTTTATTAGGGAGAACATTTTTTCTTCCAGACACCTAAAGATTTTTTCAACTTCAGGGGTGCAAAAAAAAAAATAAAGAATTCTTATCTTCCTAAATTGTTATGTTCTGAAGTTATTGATTATCTTAGGTAAGAAGTGTTATATGTTAATGGAATGGAAATTTTGTGAGAAATGCAAAGTAATTGTCAGTGAAGATGTACTTTGAACTTTAATTAATGATAAATTAGAAATTATGAACAAACAATAAAATAATGATTATTTTGGATGTGAAAATTGTTTTCTTATTTTTATATAATTATCACTATTTATTTTAGACTTATTGTTTTCCTTAGTTTTTCTAGTTTCTAGTAATGTTATGGTTTTTGCTATAACATTATTAAAACCGAAGTTATTGTGACAATTGTAACTCATGTCACTTTTTAAAAAAATTCAAAATGGCGTCTCAGGACCCAAACAGTTAATTTAAAAGTTATTCTATAATATTTTTAAAATAATTTTCCATCTTATGACGTTTGATTTTAACTTTTTTTTTCTAAAATGAAAAAGTGTATGTTATTGTCTTTTCAGTAAATACGTTTTTTAAGCTGAAGATTGAAACAAAATTTATTGTTGTAATAATTTTATTTCTAATTTTCTGTTTGCAAAGTTGATATTGTAGTAGGTTATACTTTTAATAAAATTTAATTCTAACATAAAAGTCTGTTATAAATATGTAGTTTATTTTCATTAAAATATACAATTAAACAAAATAATAAAAAAATCCATTGTTGTGTTTCAAAATAATATATACGTAAAGGGTTAACATTTTCCCAGATGTCATTTGAAAAATTGATTTGTAGCATGGACCAGCTGATGGTAAAATAGACTTTTCAATATTTAATCTGTCGAATGTTGAATATTTTTAATGTTTATAAAATACTTCTCTTTTTAAAAATAATATGTAAAAAGAGAAAAGCTAGTTTAAAGAACTTGAAATTAAATAAGACTATATTTGTTCTTTTGGTAGTCAATGTAAAAGTCACTGATATTATAAACTATGACACATACAATATTAAGGTTATATCTTTCCTAAATGATAATAACTAATGTAAAAATAAATTGAGATCACATTACTTATTTCAAGAAAACATCAGAAGCAAGTTACTATACATTGAATAAATAAAAGAAACAATATTTTTGCTGGAAATTGTCTTCTACTTATCCAAATTACACAAACTAACACAAATATACAGAACATATATCTTCTCCTATTTTACAATGAGTGTTATAAAATATTTTACTCATTTTTAACAAGATATGAGATAAATATAATACAACTCATAAGACCATCTTTAAAAGTATACTTTAAAAAAAATCCAATCATTTTGCTTCAATGTAAAATAATTTATAAGTCAAGACAAAAAGTATGTTACTTAACCTCGATATTATTTATTTCTTTGCAAAATACTTTAATTGATAAAAAATAAATATTGTTATTTACGTATCACTGCTCGATCATATTAATATAAAAATTAAACAGTTCAATTTGAATAATTATTAAATGCTTAACGGGCAAAATTATAAACAAATATACAACACTATAATGAGCTCTCCTATTTCAAATCTATTTTCTAATTATTGAGAGCATTAAAAATATGTACATTAGAATTAGCATCATTTAAATTATCTCTCTAACTCGATGTAAAGATGAAAATGTGTTCTCTGGCAATATAGTAAAAATAATGTATATGTCTTTTTGTGACTCTTGAATATTATTCATTCCCATATTAATTCACAGCTAAACTAGAGATTAGGAATAACATTCTTTTCTTAATGTAATCATGAGTAAAAAAATAGAATGATTATTTGTCATTTTCTAATTTTTGAATAAATACGAAGAAATATATCATAAAGATTTTCATGGCATCAGCCTTCAACTAAGATTTTGTTAAAGCAAAATACTTTTACTAGAACCATTAAACTTATAGCTAAAGCCTATTTAGAGGAAGAAATAAGTAATATAAACAAACAATACTTTTATAACTAATGACATAAAAATTATAAATATAGACTTAGTCCAGGGTCCAATAATATTAATAAAAAAATAAGGAAAAAATAAATGCAATAATAAGTAGAGTTCATATTTTTTAATTTGAATATAACAACCCAATATGTAATTTGAAATTATGTAGCATAGAAACTAAATATATATTAAGATGATAATTTCTCCTGAAATCTAAACGTTTATTATATCTTAAATGAAACTTATGGAGTATCTTGTGGGCATATGAATAAACATTATATAACTACTTGGAAGGATTAAATCAACATGTATCATCATCTCTAAATTACATGTCATCAATTTATCTAATACCAGTACCCTAATCAAATGTGATTCTCACTATCAAAAAAACATCAGAGAGATGATGAAGATTTATTAGAAATCAGAACCTATTAAAAAAATTGATTATATATTTACCTAACTACTAACCCATTTGGGAGTCCATTAATTAAAATGTTAGTTATTTTTATTTCTGATAATTCATATATTTTACATTTTCTCTCATCATCTTTAAAAAAGTATTTTAATTTTGCACTGAATATATTTATAATGACTGTTTAAAGGTATATATAAATATCATATTTCTAATTCAGTTGATAATAATATATACATCTAACCAAAAATCAATCTAATGTGTGAATAATACTGTGTAAACCAGTATAATATACAGATTGTAACATAATCACTCAAAATGATAAAATTATGCTTGTCTAGAAGAAATGATTATCAGTTCATCAATGGAAAGTGAGGGACCATGTAGAAAGTGGAGTGACTATAACAAATAAATTTGTTACCCTATTTGAAAATAATCATAAATAATAATCAGACTGAAGCTTGCATCAAATAAAGGCCTTTATGCAAATCCAGTCAAACTATCTGATCATTATTAAATCCACATTTATATTATTATTTTAAGTAATCATTGAAATAATCAACTTGTATATCAGATAAAAAGTTTTATGTTTTACTATGAATAAGAAATTTATTTTATATTTAACAACAAAATATAAACAATTTAACATTTTTATATATACCTTCTTACATAATAAATATAATTAAAGAGGAAATATATATGACAGAAATTTAAAATCGATTTAAGAAATCAATCAAACTTAAATACATAGGGAGACCCAAAATAACTGCAATTTTGTAATAAAAATTGTATATTTATTTTTTAGGTGCTGTAAATTGGATTGTTTTAAAAAGTATATTCTATTTAATGTAATACACTGGTGAAAATCAGCCTGTTACTTTTCAAAGTAGTCTAGAAACATTTACAAATGGATATATTTTAATGCTTCTGTCATTCATGCCTCCCACTTTCCTAGTTCCAATTCTGCAAAAAAAATGAGGCATTTTTTTATTCAAGAGATTTTGAAAAAGTGCATAAAGTAAGATCAAATAAATATGACTGATAGAAAAGCTGGTAAATGTGAATTTAATTAAAAACTGTTTGCATATGCAAAATGCACTTTAGAAAAATTATGCTAGGTAGATCCTTCATTTCACATGGCAATATCATTTGGCAGATTGATGCAGAAGGGTTTTTGCAAAAAGTATGTAACAGCAAAAGTATATACCCTAACAGGTGCACATATCAGAGAATGATTCCTGTTATTTTTAAATCCCCATATATATATGTTGAAACAAAGATTTTCACAGGTTGCATATATAAAAGATATATTTCACGGGATCATCCGTATTAAAAATTTTAAATATTGATATACCAATGTTTCAACTTGGCCACATAAGTCATCCACTGGGTAATAAAAGGTAGAAAGACAGTTGTAGAGGTGCTCCAATCACCGATTTGAATAAACATTAAAGTTCAACCAATAGCAAAAATGTTAAATTTAAGATTGTTTTTCACAAAAACCTTTCCAAATAAGAGAAAGTTTGCATCTATCATCTCGCTCATTGATACAATCTGGCCTTTTAAGTATCTCAATGGCTTCTTTAATTGTGCACTGGTAGAGATTATCACATCTGGATATGATCCTGATACTAGAAATATCAATTTTATGACCTGAAACTATAGTATGGAGTGAGAGTTCTGATGATGATGAGTGTTGTTTAAATGCATTAGCATGCTCATCACTCCTAACACTGATGCGACGATTACTCATACCTATGTAAGAAGCTTTACATTTTTTACATGAGATTTGATAAACACCATGAGATTCAAGAGGGATTGAATCCTTAGGTTGGTTATTATTTTGCCAATCTTTTGATGAGTATAAAATGCTGTATTTATATTACAGCATTTTAATATATGTCCGATACTGTCTGTAGTTCCTTTTACAGATGGAACACAAATCCTAATAGCTAATTTATCATCTTTTTGTTTCCTATTTTGTCCATTTTAGGCTTGAAATAAGGCTTTTTTATAAATTTATAATTATAACTATTTGCTAATAAAACACTATTAATATGATTTATTTCTTATTTCAGATGTGAATTATCTGAAAGATTAATTGCTTTATTTAAAAGAGTTTTGGCTACAGAAACTATCTGAGTTGGGTGATGATGAGAATGTAAATGTAAATGTCTGTCCGTGTGTGTATTCTTTCTGTAAATCAAAAAAGATAAATTATTTGGTGCTCAGTTGACTAGAACATCAAGAAAAGGGAGTTTTCATCAGACTCTGTCTCCATTGTAAATTTAATATGAGGATGCATATTATTTAAATGCAAGAAAAAATCATCTAATCTATTTTTTTCCATGTTGCCATATGACAAAAGTGTCATCTATGTATTTGAGCCATATGAGAGGTTTTAGAGATGATGATTCTAAAGCACGAGTTTCTATATTTTCCATGAATAAATCAGCTATTTCTCCTGAAAGAGGTGAGCCCATAGGAGTACTAAAACGTCCTATGGACTTACCTATCTCAGGAGTAATAGCTGATTTATTTATGGAAAATTTAGAAACTTGTGCTTTAGAACCATCATCTTTAAAACCTCTCACTTGGCTCAGAGACATAGATGACACTTTTGTCATATGGCAACATGGAAAAAATAAATTAGATATTTTTTCTTACATTTAAATAATATACATCCTCATATTAAATTTACAATAGAGACAGAGTCTGATGGAAAACTCTCTTTTCTTGATGTTCTAGTCACAAGAACACCAAATATTTTATTTTTTTTCGATTTATAGAAATAATACACACATGGACTGATATTTACATTTACATTCTCATCATCACCCAACACAGACAGTTTTTGTATCCAAAACTTTGTTAAATAGAGCAATTAACCTTTCAGATATGAAATATCTGAAAGAAGAAATAAATCATATTAATAGTGTTTTTTAGCAAATAGTTATATTTATAAATTTAAAAAAAAAAGCCTTAATTCAAGTACAAAATGAACAAAATAGGAAACGAAAACATGATAAAACAGCTATTAGGATTTGTGTTCAATATGTAAAAGGAACTACAGACAGTATTGGATGTATATTAAAATGCTGTAATATAGTGTACCAGTCAAAACATGTTTATTCATATGACATTAACTGGAATTCACAAACTGTACTTCAAACCCAGTCAAGCTTAAGATTTAGGTCAGGGACCATCCTGGATTCGAACCCATTCTCTAAGCCCAGATCTAACACCTAATGAATAACATCATAGTGATGGCACATGAGAATTAATTTTAAATCTGGCCGACTAGCAAAGCTGAGGAAAACAATGAGCCATCTATAAACTATGGCTAAACTAATATATATAAGCATGGTTGTACTTTTGGAAGTGGAGAAAATATGTTAGACAATAAAATTATTAGTTTAATATAATGACAAATTATTTTACATTATGACTTAATTATATACATTAGTGTGTGTGTGAATGAGCAAGCAGTAGATGATTACATAGTGTCATTCATGCTATTATTTCTCACATGCTCTTTTATTAGTTAAATAAAATACACTATAAATACACACACATCTTTGGTGGGTCTGATATTAAGATGCCAATCAATTAATAAAAGGATTTACATAGAATTGCAATTAATGCTTTTATATATGGTTCTGAAACATGGTGACTAACATTATGACTTTGGGGAGCATTCTGAGATTCGTTACAGATATAATATAAACTATTTTCACACCACTGAGGTCATAAAAATAAATAAAATACATTTGAAAACATATTTGAAAATGACATTTGATTATATGACAAAATAATTAATGAAACTTCTGTTAATTAGCATGGCAAGAAAAACGCTTTATTTTTCCAAAGGCATATAGATACTCTTAAATACAGAAATAAGTTACGATGGTGGGATTGTAAAAGACAGAAATAAATTTAATTAATAAAACTAGAAGTAGTTGGCATTTATATATATATATATATATATATATATATATATATATATATATATATATATATATATATATATATATATATATATATATATATATATATATATATTAAGCAGAGTGTAATTTCAGTATTATTACACACCAAAATGTCATAAGCAAAAAAAATAATAATAATAGAAAGTTTGTATGGTACTGACAAAATAGCCAAAAGAATAACTAAGAGGAAACAGTCATGCTTCTGGACAAGAATGATGTCTAAGCCCCCCTTCTTAGGAAGTGCTTAGAGAAAAGTGGATAGGCATGGTGTGGCCCAGACTTTTGTTGGTATTACCAATGTGAAAGGCCTTTTATTTACAAAGAAGTGAATATGCATAGCATGTGCCAAACTTAAGGGATCACCGCCACAGGCATTTTATACACAATAAGTCCCTATGGGACAGGACATAATGAAAAATCTATGGGTTCAATCTTGTCATAACCCCCTGATTAGATTAGAAGCATGTAATATTTATATATATTTCGCAAAGATAGGCCAAATGTCAGTAACACATTAATGATAAATGTCACTAATGACATTGAATAAGTTTTACTGCTTTAAAATAAATGACCCTTGTTTGAATACTATAATTTATATAAATAATATGCTATGCCACTATAATAGATATAGAGAGAAGATTTCATTTAATAAAATAAACATGAAGATTTTATTTATTAAAAGAAACATTAAGATTTATCCCCATCTCTTTTCTGCTATTTTTAAATAAATCAATCCCACCTTCATTGATTTTACAATAACTGAAATATATAAATACTGTATTTGATATTTTAAGCATATACTATTTTAAGAGTATAGAAAAAAAATAACTAGCAGTTATATAGAAAACAAATAACCAGTCAATGAATAAATATTATTTTAAAATTTCAAAGCGTTAATTAGCCAAGGTTTTGGATTCATCCCAGGTAGAAAATCCAGAATTAAACAAATATATTTTTTATACTAAAACATAAATAAAATGTTGACTCATAAAACAATCTGGTGAGTGTATTAAATAATGTGTTGTTTTAAATGGACGTTAAAAACCTTAATTCATGAAGGTTTATTTAAAAGAAGAAAAGATTTTAGAAATTCAACTTGTCAGATTGTTTGAAATTGGCACTTTATTAATAATAACTAAAATAGACATATAAAATTAAGTGATAAATAACTATAAATAAATGACCGCACCAAAATTAAAGAAAGTGAGCATATGAGAGGATTAGATATAAAAAAATCATTTAAGAGCAAAATTACATTCACAGATTTATACAAAAACAGTTAAATAATATATGAGAAATCTTGGTAGTAGAATTGGAGATTAATTAAGCAAGTTAGTTTTAGTTTCAATGGTGGCAGTTTGGAAGTTACCTTGCAATTTTAAGAGTACAATTTAGTATAGCACATGCACGACAATTGAAATGCAAGTTCTTCAATGGCAGCAAGTCTCTATTAGCATTTTTAAAGTTCTCCACTGGACCTTTACTTCACTTTAGGGTAGCAGAATATTATTATGGCAGTGGAAGACAACCCACAAGGGTCAGAATAAGCTTTTACTAGATCATTTTTTATATTTCAAGACAGCATAGTGTCTCATAGCAATCACTTCTCTCAATAGTAGCTAATCTATTCTGTTTTAAAACCTGGTTATTTTATACTCTCCGAGGTGTTTTTGGAATGCTTTTAATCACTTAGTTTTAGTTTTACAATCTAATCTCTGATCTTAAAATTTTTACTTTTTCTTATTGATTGTTTTTGAAGATGCAACAGTAAGATAATGTCCAAAAATATATTCAAATCTATTTCCAGATTAGAAATAGATTTGAGAAAAATGTTTATAATAAAAGAAAATGTTAAGCCCCATTTTAAGTAAAAACTTTAATTAAAAATACCTGCCCCAAATTAAAACAATAGTGTTTCCAACCCTTTAATTATTTTTAGACAATCCACTGTAGCAACTTCCATATTGGATTTTACAAAATATACAGTTTAAAAGAAAAAATACTTTAAAAAGAAAAAGTTGTACAAATAACTTATAATAAAATATTTACAAAAAAAAAATCAATATTTTATTAGTAAGTTTTTTGCTCTATATATATATATATATATATATATATATATATATATATATATATATATATATATATATATATATATATATATATATATATATATATATATATATATATATATATATATATATATATATATATATATATATATATAAACTGCACCTATGTACTTTAATAAAAAAAGAACTAATAATTAATAAAAAAGAATTAATAATAATTTTAAAACATGTTATGAAAATGTTAAATTTTATAATTTAGGCATGCATCTCGAATTTTACATGAAATGTATATACACGGCAAAAGGAGCGGGATGGAAAATAGGGATTTAAACATAGGTTAGTAGATGGAACTATGAAGCTCAATGTTAAGCTAAGATTGATTGCTTCAATAGATACAGCATTTTCTACTCATCAAAAAATCAGCAATATAATAACCAAACCAAAAGATTCAATGACTCTTGAATCCCATGGTGTTTATAAAATCTCATGTAAAAATTGTAAAACTTCTTACTGTAATGGTCAAGTTTGTACATTTGTGTAACAGAATTCAGAATCCAAGCAAAAGAGACCAAAGCCAACCAGACTAGAACTGTGACATCCCAAGTCCAACCACACTTCAACTCATAAGCCAGTATTCCAAGACTCAAGATCCTACAAAAAACCACTTTGAAATTACACATAGTATACTCTGATAAATAAAAGAAAGGTTTTTAATTGTCTAAAATATGTCACTAATTTAAAGGATTAATAATGCATAGTTTTCACATATATAGACTATAAATAATAATTAGAATTGGATTGAATTAGATCAATAACAAGACAGAGTATGAAATACACTAAATTAATTATAAATTTATTTACAATTCATTTATATGTCATTTATTTACAATTGGAAAGACAAAATTTTACAGCATTTTAGCGTAGAATGTACACAAACATTGGGTCAATAATAAAATATATTCTCTTTTTATACTGAATTCAAAATAGCTTAATATAAGTAATAATTAAAATTTGCATAGATGGGTTTAACATGTGCCCATCTTATGACTTGCTTTACAACTAATACATAAATAATCACTATGTTATGTCTATAAATCTAGGTATGCCAAATCCTATTAAATTTGTGGCTGTTATATGAGTAATTATATTGAACCTTGATCAGTCTAAAAATTCATTATTTATTAAAAATACAATATTATTTAACCATGAGCACATAAACCAGCTCAAGTAATGATCAATCGAACATGGCTTTCAAGAGAAAATTTCTGATTAATGCGTAAAGTACTATATAAAAGTGGGAGAGTTGGTTGCCTAAGATTTTACCAAAATGCTATGGCACAGGTAAATAACAATAGGAAAAGTTGCTCTGTGGATGGATGAATAATTATGGGGTTCTTGTGACAAATGCCAGTACCCTGTAACCGATCACCATGCTGTGTGAAAAGGAACATTGTGTTCTGGAATGGCAGGGGACTTAAGTGCTAACCTGGCCTTGGCTCAGGATTTGCTACTGCTCTACCCTATAAGAGAAGATGTGCTGTGACACTGTGGCTCCATCTTAAAATATGTATCATACATAATAGCAGCAAGACAAGAATAAATTTAATAAAATAATGGATTACATCCACCAAGCAAAGAATATTATATTTCATGCTATAAAATACAATATAATAGCATATTAGTGTTATCAAATTGGGACCAAATCTTTTGTACCTGATAATAAATGTCTACACTACTAAAGGGGATATTAATAAATCTTTACTTTGACACACTCGATCTATTAGATTACTAATATATAATAAATTCTTTAAAGAGGGAAAGTATATTTTATGGACATAAGAACTTAAATGTTAAATATACTTATAGCAATTATCAAGGCTAAATTTAATTCTTAATAAAACTATAAAGTTAAGTTTTTGTATGGTTGATTAAAAAGAGCCACATTTTATATTTTAAATCATCATTAATAAAAAAAATAACGAGTGCAAGGCAGGTCATTATTATTTTATAAAAGAGGATTTTGAAACTGCACAGACAGTTGATGCTATAAACCAAATTACATGAAGATTTTTTTTAATAATGTCTTCTTAAAACATAAAATTAAGTTCTTGCAGTTTCGAAATATTGGCATATGGAATATAAAAGCATTTAATTAAATTAAGCAAAGAAATATAGACACAACCACAGTGATATAACTTTAAATTAGACACTAAATAATTTACTTTTTAAGTGAATGGAAAATATAAAAATAGTCAGATTATTTTAACTTTAACAACATTAATTTTGATAGCAATTTACTTGATATTTTAATAATTAAATGGATTTAAATTTTGGTTACACTTAGTTTTATAATTGTTTTAAATAGAGAGTTAACTACCTTATATAGAAATTTACACAGAGCTCTGCAGCTTGAAAATAAATTGGTACTGGAATTATTTATCTGGACTGCAAGTTCCTGGCTGTAGGTTTGGTGAGTTTGACTGAGGCAGCTGATGGCATCAACTTTCCCATTCTGTTAGACTTGAATCTGCTAGTGGCGTGATGATGGTTCAGTTATTGCAACAAAAGAAACCCTTGTTCTTTCTGCTGAGTAACAGCAAGGAAATGCCCACTTTTAGCCAGACATATTAAACAAATGTGGAGACTGGCTGCAATTCTCTCTAAAAATATGGCTGTCTTTCTTTGTTTAAAAATACAGAGTTTTTATAGGTTTTCTCAAACACTTACATTATCAGAATTTATCACCTCAAGGCTCATTAACTCAAGAATTTAATTAAATATCAAATTTATAATCCAGATTTTTAAATCTTAGATAACTTATGGAATGTTAGAAACATTCCCTAAGCTATTATAAATAACTTTATCTCATCTAAGGATATTTTAATTAGCAAGTTTTGAACTAATTTTACTTTTACAGATTCCAGGTGTGGTCGTTAATGACACTTGTTTACAACCAAAAATCTTTTTAATTACTTGACCAGCTTTTATTTTTAATCTTACATAAAATAAGAAACTCTTTTATTAAAAACAACCTTTTAACATTTTTTTAAAGACAAAAACCTTTTTAACATAATTTTTTAAATGACTTACAAACATATTTTGCTATAACTTTCAAATATATTTTCAAGAAACTTTTTCCCTAAAATATATTTTAAACAAGAAATCTTTTAACAGATTTTTAAAGAAAAATTCAATATTATTTTTAGATAACGTGTAAAACTTGTTTTAAAATTATGCCTTCCTTCTATATATCACAGATTATATATCCACACACAAATTTACAATATTAACAGCAAAAACGATATGCCTCAATTTGTTCATTAAAAGATTTTGAAATTGAGATTAAATGATAATTCATCATCAGTCATGCTTACTGCACTGCTAAATATTTTGAATTTATAATTTGAACTATGTGAATTTACTCTCTATTTGGCTTTCTATATAATATGTTTTTGATATTGGGCAAGTGTAGCTTTTAAAATCCTAGCTAATATTTATGAGGTATGTTTTATCAATGCAATTTATAATCATGATGTTCAGTACTAATGCTAAATAACCCCAATTATTAAATATTACTGATGTGTCCTATTTAAGTATTTATCATCCATGTGAATATTTTGTCCAATACATATAAATATATGCACATTTATTTGCACATAAAACTTTAGAATAGTACAATACCGTTAAATTCTTAGAATAATATTTTTATAAGTATTAAAAAATATAGATTTTAAGTAAAAATATTAAAATGATAATGAACATTTTATAATACACATTTAATAATATTAATTATAGCTTTAAATATATATTTAGAAAATATTTTAACATTATTAGACTTCAGTTTTTAGACAAGGTATGACTCGAATAAGAAAAGTTTGTGAAAATTTTAATAAACTTGCGATATCTAATGTAATCTTCTTATATTGATGATCATATTTTTTTATTTATTTCGAGTTTTGATTCCTATTTTTATATATTATCAACAAATAATATTTTTTAAGTCTGACAACTATTTTGTTTTCTTTGATACTTGTAAAAATTAATTATTAGGCTGTTTCTGACAAAAAACCTCCATTAATGGTGAATAAAAATATATTGTAGTGCTATCATGCATAATTTAAATATATATTATTATACTTTATTTGTTTTTATGATGAATACGTACATTAGAACATATTAATAAATAAAGTGATGAGTGTATTTAAATACTCTATAAAATATTTCATTTCTAAGTAAAAAAAAAAAAAATTATGAATATCTAACTTGATATTTTATTGCCTTTATAGCTACATTTAAAACTATGTACTGGCTTTAAAAAATATTTTGATAAGTTGGTAACTGCAATAAAGATCAGTTTGGCTGGTTTTTCTTAATGCTTCTTAAAATGTGTAAATTTCATTTTCTTTCTACAAACAGATAAATAAATCATCACTACATAGATAATTGATTATATTATGGTAATTTTATCTTGACCAAGGGATGTAAAATCAGTTCTACTTTTACATTATAGTTGCACATTTAATTTGTTTTTACAAACATGTAATGGCAAATCATTTTCTGTTACATTTTTCTAGGTTAACACGATGCATTAGCAAAACGAATATAAAATATTTATCCTTGATCACAGAGGGATAAAAGAATAGATTTATTAATAAAGAATAGGGAGTAGAGAGATGGAGAAATAGTATGGAAAGTTAAAAGAGTTTAAATATATATAGAAATATACAGAATATTACGTGCGAGTTAATATATGATAATAGTAAGAAAAGTAGTTTATTGTTTAAGGCTTGAACAGGATCTTTAGCTATAAGAGAATATACATGTAAATGGAAAAAATATGGGTGATTTGTTTTGTAAATTATGTAAGGAAGAAATAGAAAATATTAGACAATTGTTAATTGAATGTAAATGTTTGAAAACAGAAAGGGTACATATAATGAAGTTATGGAAGAATAAATATGAAAAAAGTGATTATACAGAAAGTGAATTATTGGTTTTGCTATGTGTGTGTATTCA
>JAQFVV010000269.1:982552-1005052 GCA_028023455.1 Epiperipatus broadwayi
GGAGTGTCCAGATAAACATAGATTATAGATAATCATATGAATATTTTATTTTTTACAATGACCGATCACACGTTTGGCTTTTAGACTATTCAAAGGCATATTTATTATTGATTATTAAAAAGATAAGAGTCCATCGATTTTAATATAGGCATCGTTTTTTTTTTATTTCATCAATCGTTTCCAGTATTATATACTTTAACAAATTAGCTGTATTAATCAAAATACTTTATGGCACTGGTTATTATCTTGCTTTAAAACCGAATATATGTGTTATGCAAGTTTGTTACGTAAGTGTGCGTGTTTTTCTATTTGTATAAGTAAAGTTTTATAATAAATTACTGGTTTTATTTTTTTTTATATTATAAGTTTTAATAAAATTTGGTAAATTATTATTAAAATAGTGTTTCTACATTATTCAATTAATCTTTTTTTTTTTTTATTTTTGATTTCTCAGACATTAAGAAGGCGATTTTAAAAGATGATTAAAGAATCTCTCTCTAGAGAAGTGACCTCTTACACTTTGTCTTCAGGTTTTTCAACTGAAATTGATCATCTCTATTTATCCATGCAAAACTTTTACGGCGATTAAAAAAAATCCTATCACATTGTTCGGAAATTTCAGATGAAAAATATTCTACGTGTCGACTATATATAAAAAATAATATATTAATATAAGCCTTCATTAATTAAAATTACATTTTGGAAAACAAAATGAATATATAATCATACGATCACATTTAATATTGATTAAAATATTTGAAATACAATTAACAGTTAAATATTTTAAATTTAATTAACAATCTTATGAAGTTACCGAGTTCATTATTGTCATGCCCATATCTCAGCCTTGAAATCGTGAGTCAAGTAAAAAAAAGTTTAGATAGTTTCAATATTTAACTCAGCTACCTGTACAATTGTCAACAAATTGAAATACAACTATTCTCAGCAAAGTAAAGTATAAAAATAAAAACACGTAGCCAAAACGCAATTCAAATAAGTTAAATTAACTACATCAAGACAATTCTAAGAATCATAACAAAATAAACATATATCAAACTACCACAAGAAGAAATAAATAATGATATTAATAACATTAATTAGAAGAATATTTTACATTTTGCATTAATAATATTTGGTGCTTTTTTATAAATGTTTTTCACAAAAAAAATATTGTAAAATCTGTTTATTACCCACATATTTTAAAATTTAATTAAAGCAATTCTAAAACTGTCTACTATAATACAAATTAAAACTTATATTGGTCTCATTCAAATTAAAAATAATTTCTCCATTTTTACTACAAGCAACAATAAACTTTTTAACATATATTATTATTATTTCAAAATAACCTTTATTTTTACAGAAAGTCAAATATCCAGTATTATATAGAGTTCTTGATTACAATCAGGTGTGATCAATCTTATACTATAGATAAGTATGAATCACAAAGAATATACGCATATTATCGAGGTTATAGCCTCAGTAAATATTACTTACGTAATCAATGTGCGTTTAATAAATTTATAATTAAACATATTATATAAGTAATGATCTAATAATGAGATTGAATACCAGAGCATTGTATAAATTAATTTGTGAAATCATGTTTCTCTAACAAATATCATATATTAAATTGAATTTATGATGATCAATAGATTTTAACAAGCGATAATATGATGTGAATAACTTGTAACAGCTCACTTTGTTTATGATAAAACCTCATTTCAATTCATACTATGTCATCATAGTGAAAAACTAAACATTCATTGTGAAAATAAATTATCATAGTAAACCAAAACTCATTTGTCATAATTGTGGCCTGAATGTGTATTACGTCAAGACTCAATAAAGACTGAGTGATCAGTAGATTAGATGATAAGTGTAAAATTTTATTATATATTACTTATAAGGTGAAATCTATGTTGGCATGTAATCCCATGTCATGTCAAATCATTGTATCAGGAATCCATTATGCACATGGCTATTGCTAAATCTTTAATTGACTGCATGTTTGATCAGCAAGGCTAGGCAGTCAGGTTCTTAGATCGCTTTCTTTAGCTTTGTATAATAACTTTAAGAAAAGCTCTTCAATGGAACTGACTGATTTTTATCAAATAATTCTTTACATGTAATCTTCCAGATGACAAAATTTGTGAATGTGACCAGGCAGATACAGCCAAAATTTCCATTTCTGAGGGCATCACTAAGGTGTACATCCTTTGATTTGTAGCCTGTAATCCTCTGTAGGGTGATATTCTGTAGATGCAACCACCATTCACATTGATAGAGTATATGTTTCATGGATTCATCGTATCTTCTGCAAAGGGTACATATGGTGTCAATATTGTGTCTTCTCTGGTTGTAAAGAAACATTCCAGTAGGCAAGGCTCCAATATTGACCTTCACCAAAAGTCCACAAACTTTCGTTCTAATCTCAGGAACTTATTCAGCTTCACAAGATGAAGGATTCCAACTGGAAAAAGATTCTATGTCTTAGATTTGCCAGAGTGAACTAATTGATATGAATTCCAGTAAGATATTATTCATCAAACATGGAGCTAGATGTTTTAATGCTATTTTCATGATTGTTATTTGTTGTTGCAGCCAAATATTTTCTTTATGAGTGAGTGGGCAATCAGTGGGGATTATTTTTTCCAAGGTATTGGACTTTCTATGTTTGCATTGTCTTTGAAAATTTTAACAAGGATGTTGTAAGTTCACTGTATCAGAAAAATTTTAATTGAATGCAGTCCTAATCCATTGAGTTGTCTTGGCTTTTGCAAAAGATTAAGGCTGATGTCGGAAGTCTTGCCTCCCCAGCACAAATTTCTGCATAGTTATTCAACATTGTGTATAAAGCAAATTGTTGGTGAAAAATCGACTAAATAATAAGTAATTTTTGGTAGTATGCAACCTTTCTAAACAGAGAAAGGTAAATTTTGGATAGTGAATTAATAGTATTTTCAATATTTAAAAATAATATATCATATATATTTCTCAATAACATACCGCTCACTTAAATTATTTCTTTAAATATATGATTATAAATAGGCAAAGAAAAATTTAATAATTTTATTTACAAGTAGTAAAAAAATTCTTAATAGCATTTCTGAAAAATCTACTTTACACATATATGTAAATTTTAAAAGTTTATAAACAAGAATTTCTAGTGATTTAACTGACAAACATGCATAATGAGAATTATTTCATTTTTATTTTGTTCATTATGTTATTAGCTTTCTGTAAATATTGTAACTTTCTAATGTTGAAAATGAAATTCAAATCTTCACAATTCTAGAAGAATTTAAACTTCTACTCTATGAATATTATCTATGTACTTAATATTCTCATTTATTTTTGTCTTATAAAATCAAAAAAAAATTAACACTAAATATATGAGGATTTATATTAGCATATAAATATAAATAGGCTATATAATACTATGTTATTATTATAATAAAGAATGGAGATGAGAGATAATATCCATGTAAATAGAAAATAACTTTTAACCCTTGATGTTACCAAAAAAATATCAATTACTATTAATTGATAATCCCTGAAGCCAAACCAGTTTATCACTAAAACCTATAATAGCTTTTTTTGTTTGAGTTTTTTGTAAAAGTAATAGGGGTTCTCTTTTATTACAAACTCAAGTTCTTATATGGATTTAAACACAGAAAGCTATTTTTTACAGATGTGAGAATGTAAAATAATAAAATTTTTCTTGACATTTTGTAAATAGTATTTAAACTTCTTCAGAGAGTTGTATATGGTAAATTAAATATTTTCATAGATTTTAGGGAATGAAAGATAATATCCATGTAAGTGGAAAATAAACTTTAACTTTTGATGTTACCAAGAAATTATTAATTGCTAATATGTAACAACTCCTGAGGACAAACCAATTTGTCCATTAAACATACAATAAATCTTTTATTTGAGCTCTTTTACTTCAACAAAAATTCAAACAAAAGAGCTATTATAAGTTTAATGAAATAACTGGTTTGGTATCAGTGATTGACAATTAGTAGTATTTGATAATTTCTTGGTAACATCAAAGTTTAAAGATTATTTTCTATTTATATGGATATTATTTATCATTTCCTTTCTTTATTATAATGACAATTCATGAAAATATTTAATTCAACATATACAACTCTCTGTAGAAGTTTAAAATATTATTCGCAAAACATCAAGAAAGATGCCATTCTTTCACATTCATGTATCTGTAAAAAATAACTTTCAGGGTTTAAATCCATATAATAACTTAATTTAAAATAAAAGAGGACTTCTTTTACTTCAATAAAAAGACTCAAAACAAAATAGCTATTATAAGTTTAATGGAAAAACTAATTTGGTTCGATTTCTTCATGACATCAAAGGTTAAAGGTTATTTTTTATTTACATAGATATTATCTCTCATTTCCATTCTTTGTTATATATACATATACTTGGCTACAAAAGGAGTTAGCTGTTAACTGAAAGGAGACTCTTTGATTTTTTTTTGAAACCTTAAATAAATGAATCAGGGTCAATTTTTAATGTTCTCTCTATAAGCTATAGGTTCTTGACTTATCATTACTCAGCCAATTTGTGACATTATTAGCTTTTTCTTATCAATTTAAGACCCAACACCATGATCATGTTTCTCAGTTGTTTCATAGTTTTTAACTGAATTGTCAATTGAGTTGAATGTGAGTATAAATAATCTTTTTTTTTTTACTTCACAGCTGTAAACAATCATAACAGACAAAATCAAATTATATCACTTAATCTCAGGAGACTTAAAATCCTCAGCCAAGACAGAAGTTGAAAGAAAAGAGCTAAAATTTCCCTTATTTAGAAACAATGCAGACTTTTGAAGATAAGCTTTAATTTACTTATTCACAATTGCAGATTACTTTTAAGCAAAGGAGGAATTTCATAAATTAAAAGATGAACTATTTAATATTAAATGAGACATTTTGGAACATTGTGAAAATGGTTGAAAAGGAAAAAAGGCAATTTATTTAAAAATCAGATATTTACTTTTTCAGAAAGGCATGTACAAATGTTAGATACAGCCATGGAATGGGATTCATTATAAATAGAAAATAGAAAAACAACTTTGAAGATATTAAAGGTATATAACAAAATGATAAGATTAGTTATTCAAATTAATGAAAGATACCAAATTAAGATTATTCAGAGTTTTTACCTAAAACTAATCATTGTCATGAAGAAGTAGAACATTTTTATATGAATCGACAAAATGCTTTTTTTTTAACCACCAAACAACGTTTTTGTTGTGAAAGATTTTAATGCTAGAATTGATCAATGATTGAAAGATGATTAGTGTTGTGAAATCATTACGTATGATAAAGAAATAAGAGAGGTTTATACATGTGGAGTTTAAAAAACCATATACTATTATTTTTTTGATAAAACTGCTAGATGTAAATTGTCAGAAAAGCATCCGAATTATGGTGCTGCAAAATTGTTAAATTTTGACTATTAGACATATATATTTTATATTGTAAGATTCTTAATAGATTCAACACAGCAAATAATTCTTGCCAAATAATGTATATCATATTAATGCAAGTTAGAGAGACCAAAACTGAGTAATATCAATTAAATTCCTGACCTCCAGAATCACTCAACGAATCAAATAATTTTTAAATAATAACAGATGTTTTAGATAGTTTAGTCTTGTCTTAAATCAATAAAAAGTAACTGTATAAAAGTAGCTGGAACAAAAAAGATAATTTACCAGATAATTTTCTATTGGGGCAGGGCAATCTATATTGCTATATAAATGTCAAAGTAAGTTTGCTTGTTTGTGACTTGATAATTCATTAGACCTCGCACCAATCTTGAAGAACCTTGCATCCTTTTCTTTTGGATAGAATTTTATAATTATATATTTTTTTGCTATAATTGATTTAAATTTAATTTGTAATTTGCTATATTAAAATGCATTGAAAATCTATATCATAATTGTTTTGAATGACATTATATAAATGAAAAGTATAGTTTTTAATAGAGCAGGGTTAAAATTAATTTTGTAAATATATTTTAAATTAATTAAATTGCATTCATACTATGTATTTAATAATAATTTAGAACAGTTATAATAATGACTTTGTAGTTTTTTAATATTCAGCTGTATTACTGCCGAACATGCTTTCAATGTATTTAATATATCATATTTATGGTGTCTAATGTTGTGATTGCAAGTTTTTTTTATATCAGAGTTTAATTATAATTTCATAAGTTATTCAACATATTCAAATTTAGATTGAAATTTAGATTTATTCATATAGCACATTTCTGTAATATGAGATGCTTGATTCCATTTTTTAAATAGAAAAACAGTTGTTAGCTAGTGCAAATGCTTCTTTGACTTTCCACTTCTGTTCTCTCTCTCTCTCTCTCTCTCTCTCTCTCTCTCTCTCTCTCTCTCTCTCTCTCTCTCTCTCTCTCTCTCTCTCTCTCTCTCTCTCTCTCTCTCTCTCTCACTGTACTTTACATTTAATACATTGAATAGCTTATTAGATAATAATTAAACACTGATATGAATAACTTGTAATCATACCATTAGATGCCATGAATATGATATAATAAATATATTAAAAGCATGTCAGGCAGTAATAAAGCCAAATATTAAAAAATTACCTTTTTTGTGAGAATATTCATTAATTACCAGGTATTGTATTTGCTCAGAAAAGAAAAAAAATAGTAATAGTTAAATTATAATGATTTTGATAATTTTTTAGGATTTTAGTTTAAATATATATTTAATATGTGTTAAAATAAAATTTAAAATGATACAGGTACAGGAAGAGAAATACTACTGAACTTGATAAATTTTTGCTAGAAAATTGACACACTTTTAAGAATTACAGTTTAAATATATTTAATAAAAGGAAATAACTGAATATGATAAACTTTTATCATTTCTCTTTAAGTATATTCTCATGTGGTAAAGTAAGATGTTGTATCCTGCATAATTAAATACAATCTAGAGAAATGGAGATATATTCCTTTTGATAATCCAGGTATCATTTTATAGCATAAATATATTATAAATTATTTAATTTTATTTGAACACATTTAATTACAAATACATTAATATTTTATAGCTATTTTAAAAATTATTACATAAGAAATTGTATTTAATAAAAGTTATATTCTGTGTGACACTGCTTTTGATAATTATTTCGTGTAAATATTACATAAATATGTTTTAATTATCAAACTTTCTACTAATTCAAGGGTGCAGCTAGAGTTCAAAAGTGTAAAACATAAATATACTTTATCAAACTTTCTAATAATGGTGTGACAGCTAGAGAAATGGAAAAAATAGTGACTGAATTTTTTATTTGTTATTCAATAAACTATTATGATTCTCACTTATAAAGTAAATCAATTTTTAAAAATTAGGTATTTTTCTCAAGGGAGTAGTTAGATATGAAAAGCAAAGTCAAGAATTACTACAATGTTAAAAGGTTGGGGAACACTGTATTGTGGTATTTTTAGCATTTAACAATTAAATTCACCTCTATACTTAGCCAAAATTACATATAGCTGCTCAAGTCATATACATTTCTTTAGTAAGTAATAACAGATGCCTGATGATATCCATTAGCTTGAAATAGTCTGGTAATATTCATCTTGCATCTATTACTCATCAAAGCTTACAGCAAGTGGTGTACAGTAATGAAAGAAATATGAATGCTGCCAAAGCAGCAATATATAATCTAAAGTCCTGTGATATTTTACTGATTTATAACAAATTCTGGCCACAGGATATTGGTGTCTATGGTTATTTACATATATAGAATCAGGTTTCAGATATATATGAATATATAAGTATATTCACTAAGATTGAAAATATTTATATGTTTTTCAGTTAGAGCTGAGTGAAGGTGCATTAAATTCTAAAGGTCCAGATGCACTATTTCATAATTTGAAGTTCCTCACTAATTAAAGTCATAGTTTGGCACCTATCTGGGGAGATTAGTTAGAGCATCAGAATATAGAGATTTTTTAAATACTTACATCTATTACTTACTAAAGTTTAAATTAAGTGTCTAAAGGTGGGTGAAAAAAATTGAAAGCTAAAGAAAAAATAATGGTCTCAAAAATGGGAATCAATTAATTTTGTATTGAAAAAAAATTGATTAAGCAATAACAAAAAAATGGAACTATTATTTAACAGAGAGATAAAATTCTGAAATGTATGGAATCATTATATAAAGAATTATATAATAATAAAGAACAATTGTTTTTCTTAAATGTTGGAATGTCAATTAAATAAATGATTATTTATTATGTTAATCTTGTTAACTGTGACTGAAAGTGAGCTTTTGGCTGTGTAACATGCTCAGCTGGAGTTAACAAAATTAATATATGGACTAAACTTTTACTTAATTGATGTTCGAACGTTTAAACAAACGAATTATAAATAGGATAAGGAAAAGAAAAATAACCTGAATATTACATTGGATTATAAGTAACCACCAACAATTCAAGATAGCTATGAAACTGTATAAAACTATCACAAAACTGCAGGTAATATATTATTATTGGAGAAATGTTTAAAAAACATAAAATTTTCCCCAACTGTTGCAACATACATACCAATTACTTTATACATCAATACGAGAGAATATCATTCCAATTTAAAGCACATTATTCAAGAATTTAAAAGGGTATATTTTTTGAGTGCTATGAATCTGTCTTCACCACTGAATTAACTCAGCTTCAGTTAACTAAATTAACATAATGAATAAACCTTTACTTAACTAACATTCAAAACATTTAAGCAAACCAATTGCAATCAGGATAAGGAAAATAAGAATAACCTGAATAATAAAGAACAAATAAATAATAAAGCTAACCCTATAGTTATTACATCTGAATTGCCCCAGGGTTTAAATGAAAAATCTAAGACATGCAATTAAATCTAGGAAGAGAAAAGTTCATGGAAATTATGAAATCATTATTAATCGTTTAAAAAAATCAGGTGACGATTGAAAACGTTGTTGATAAATGTTTAAATGGTAAAGATAAACCTGACGACTGGAAAAACATAGTAATTGTTTTTAAGGAAAGTTGATAAAACATGTATTTGAATTTTGTAGCATAGTAGTCTTTTATCAGAGTTATATATAATCTTTATAAAGATAATTTTCACTCATCTACAAAGAACAAGATGGATTTCAAATTGCATATAGTTGATGACATCAAAGTATTATAAACAATTGTAAAAAGGACTAATGAATATTAATAGCTAAGTTGTTTTGGAATTATAGAGTACTAAAAAGCATTTGTTTCTATAAGTATCATCACAGTCATTAAAAGTTTAAACAAACAAAATATAAACCTGAATTATTATGATATTCTGAAAAATATTTATCCAGATGCAACAGCAAATAACTTTGAGAAGCATATATGATAGTATGATTCCATATCTGCAAAACATTTACAACAGTTTTACAGAAGCATTTAATAGATTAAAATAGGAATTGAAATGATAAAAGTAAATGGACATTATTTAAATTGATATGCTGATGGTTATGTTTCATTTTGCAAAGGTAAAATGTTGCAAGAGTTATCAAGTAAAAGGAAGAAATGAGTACTAAAGAAAAATGCTAAAGAGTTGACAGTAATGTTTAATGAATTTTATCAGAAGAAAAAAATAATGATGAATTATCATAACTTAGAAAATGTTAACAACTACAGATACATTGCTCAGATCATATAAAATAAATTAATCATAAAATTAAATTTTCATAGAGTGTTCTTGGTGAAAACAATTTAATACTTAAAAAATATCTTATATATTTGGAAAGAAAGTTGTTAATAGATGAGTTTTACTATTTCTTATCTATGGATCTGAGACTTAGACAATGAATATTAATACAGACAGACCACTCAACTAGTGTGGATAAATATATGTTATAAATAACAAGAACAGATTGAAAATGAATTACATAGATAATATGTTATCACAGTCGTTATTGAAAAAATTTTGGAAGTTTGATTGGCCATATTCCTAAAAGAAAAGATAATCAATAGACAGTTCAAGTTTTAAATTCGTTTACCCAAAATTGTAAAAATCCTATAAAGAGACCAAATGTTAAATGAATAGATGAAATAAGAGTGATTAATATTCTTCTTTTTAAAAGAAAGATTATGAAGCAGAGAAATCTTATTAAACTTGATGAGATCATCATCATTCAGTGAGTGAATAATGAATGAAAATAATATTTATACTAGTTATTTGTCTGTGTATTTTTATATGTGATTTTTAGTTCTGTATTTTCATCTGAAATTATACCTTATAGCAATAATAATATCTGTTTAAAATAATTTTTAGCTTTTTAAAAGTTTATATAAATTCACAGACCAGATAGTAATATTTTATAAGATTTATATTTTATATTATATTTATATTTTTGTTTTAAAGCAATTCGTTAAGTATTTTAGACTGCAATGCTTATTTTTAATTGACGCATTGCTTTATTAAATCACACATACAACTATTTATAAAAACGCAAGGAGAAATTTATAAACCTGTAAATATTTTCTATTTAAAATCTATACTTTTAAAGAGATGGTCTTATTTGACTGTTAAATATTTAGACGTATTTATTCTTCCAATTTTCATACATGGACAATATTTTCTAATTATGACACTAATATAATTTTGAATAATAAATTAAAATAATTCACGTCTGCTTAAAGTATTTATAAAATATTATTGCTAAGTTGTGAATTTCAACTTGCAATATCTGTTTTGAGTTTATTTTTTCCTTTATAACATTATGGCTGAAATGATTTTTATAAAACACGGAGAAATAAGATTTTCTAATATGTAAATTTAAAACCTGTAAAAATATTTTAATTATATATATATATATATGTGTGTGTGTGTGTAAGTATATATGTCTGTGTGTGGTAAATGCTATAATATCAGCATATAATACTAAATATGTAAAAGCAAAGGCAGATTTCACATTGTAACTTATGTATTACATTGTTAGTAAACTAATGTCATTCTTATTATCAATAATTTGACTTTAATCAAGCTTTGGATAGTACAATTAATAGCTTTATATGAAATAATATTTTATAATATAGTAAAATAGTGTTTATATCTTTTACATTTAACTTATTCATGTGAGCCAATGTAACCTTATGGGTTGTGGTTTTATGAACATTTTAAATTAAAATTTACTCTCTTGTGACTTTCTGTAGCATTCTTTTGCAACTTTTGCTTTATTTGATGGAGAAAATGGCTCTGAAATCTACATTAATATATTAATTTTTAAAATATTTGAAGATGTCAGTATCACACAAACAACCTTTTCTTTTGTTTGATTTAAAAGAAATGTACATTTTCTGTAATTTAAATGTATAATTAAGATTTTTGTAAAAGAGTTGCAAAATTTTGATACTAAGATAAAAATATGATTATACTCAGATATTATTTTTAAATGTTTGTGATTTTTGCAAAATAGTTGTAAAATATTTATTTAAAAATATTTATTGTTACACTCAGATATTATTTAAAATATTTGTTTATTAAAATTGAGATACATAATAATAGTTTTCATTGGCTGAAAATAGAGCATTTTCATAATGACTCTAGTAGATATTCCTTGTCATTTTTCAATAATTATAAGTGAAATTTTATATTTAAAAATGAAATTTCATTGTTTTCATGGAGTCAAAATGTTTTTTTTAATTTTTTCACAAACTTTTTTTTCTAAATTTGAAAAGTTGAAGTATTATTTTCAAAATATTTTTCATTTGTAAACTTATATTTATAATGATGTAATAAAATACAGAGACAAGACTTTATCATTAAAATTAAAAGTTGGAAATATAACCCAAGATGTTAATAAGAGTTGTCAAAAATACATATAATGCAAATGAGTTAATATCATGACTGAAAATATTGTAATATACATTATTTCATATCAAATATTTTTTTTTTTCATATCAGAATTACAAAGTGCGAAAAAATATAGATTTGTTTTATATTAAATACTATATTTTATTTTTATACAAATAATAATATTTAATGTGTATGTGCAAGAATACACACAAACATCACATTATCACCATTTTTCAGATCCAAGGCTCATCATTCATGAAGGTCACAAACTGAAAATTAGATTGGGTATATTGGATGAATATGCATTAGATAGGGATGTTATGCACACACCTCCTTGTATCAGTTGATTATTCTGTCTTGCACTGGTGGTGCTACTGTATGAAGTGTTTAGCCTCTGTGTAATATACATGAACAAAACATAACAGCTTGAGCTAAGGGAAATCAATGATAATTAATTTGAATTAATAATTAGCAATAATTTATTCTAAAAATTAACAAATAAGTATTGTAACAAAGTAATTTATATATGAAGGTTGTTTATTGAAAGGTGTTGTGCTCATGCTGGCAACTTGCTTGATAGGTAGTGGGTAATGGAATGATCTTCAGATATTAGGGTTAACTATAAATAACAAATAAATGGTAGTTTACCAATAATTTTTATTTTATTTTTATAGAATAGATTTTTTTGTCATCAAAAAAGTGTTTTCTCTCTTACTATCTTTAGTTGTTTAGTATAGAGTCTAGTTATGATAATTTATTATTATCATCAATCATTTCTTTATACTACTGTGACAATGGGGTTTTGTGTTCAGGCAACAAACTATATTTTCTTCTTGTAACTTCTTATTCTGGTAATCATCTTCACTATTTATCTTATGCTTCAATGATGGAGATAGAATTTTTTTGAAATTGCACAATTATAATGAATCAAATTTGAACTGGATTTGAGTCATAAAATTAAGCTGGACAAAGATTGTGTGTTTAAACATCTCTATATAAAAAATGTTTGTTTCCCACAAAAGTGGATGAGATACAAAAAATGTGGTTGAAAATAATATGTTTTATTCAATTGGTTTGGTTGTCTTACTTTACAGATTAATGATAATAATGATATAAATAATAAGGCAGGAAACAGTTATAGTAGTAAAGATAATTATTGTAAATCTGTTTTTTTTTCTTAATATAATTTTACATAAAATGCATAAATTTTACTTAAGTCCTACAATATCTAAGTGGAGAACATTATTTGTGGTTATTGCAAAGTTCATATTTCATAGCATCGACCACGAGGCGAACGCACAACCGTCTGCAAACAACTACTTGCTTGCAAGGTAACTGCACTGACCTCTCGGCTAACAACGCTTGGCAGAAATGTGTTTTTTCTTAATAATTTATTACAAATTGTGTAAATGTATTAATAAAACATTTAAAACATTAGCTTTAGGTTAAATTTATGTATGAAACTGCTAAAGACAGTCACAAGTTTTGGAACTTTTTAAAAATATAATGAATAGTCATGCTCTGATTAGTTATCGAAATTGTAGAGTGGTGGTCAAGGATAATACCTAGGCTGCAACCTTTCAGTACCTGTATGTGATGAGATTTTCTGATTCTATTATTTTATAGAATTAAAATGCTGAAGAGATTTTATCTATCTTACTTGGCATATTTTACAACTTGAACAATATTTCTAAATGTTTAAAATTTATAGCATCCGAGTTAAATAATAAGTTGCCTAAAATATAGCATATCCTAACATAGATATCTCTATTTATAATAAATATATCATTAACATTTACAATGGTTCTACTTTGATACTTGTCATATCTTTGAAAATCATTTATAATATATACATATTTTCAAGTTGTACCAGTTAAACATCAAAAATTAAAAATAATTCATTTATATTACAACTGATTATTTTTTCTTTATTGTATATTCTAGAGGCCTTATATATTAATTAAACATGTGTATGTTTGAAATTCACAAAAAAAAAAATAATTATATGTATATATACTCATTTCAGAAAATAATAAAGTGTATGGACAATAATGGGTTAAGTTAGTTATTAAATAAACATTAGCACTGTAACCACTGTATCTTTTTTGTTGTAATGTTTATAATGACTATTATTTTTATTTTATTTTTGCATATTTGTTTTGTATATTACTAATGTCAGTTTTAACACTATAACTTTGCTATTTATAAAAATTGTCAAAAGTTAACCAATATTTAGAATAGATATTATAATTTCTATTTAATATTTTTATCTATCAATTTCAATATCAGTTACACTTCAATTACATGGTGCATAATAACATGAATGTAAATTATTGATAGTGTTTTTCTTACATATTCATTAAACTATTATTTTTATTTCTGATCAATACTATGTTTGTATTTCTTATCATCAACCCACACAATTTTATACTATTTCTTTGTCACAATATTGAATTATTGTTTTCTTTTACTAAATAAATTCTATAGCTTTATCTGTTTTGGTTTTTAATTCAGAGATTATACTGTAACAACATAGTTTTCACTTTGTTTTATTTTATTAGACAAAACATTTTTGGCAGCGATAATAAATAATTTGACCATAATTGTTCAGAATAATATTTGAATAGTCTGTTAATTGGTTCAAGATGTACAATTAACTGTAATTGTCCTATTTTATTGTACCTAAATTATAAAAATTCATATATCTTTATTATTAATTGAAAGAATATTTTATCTATGATGGTTTACCTATTTAATAGTGATTTTCTATGATTTAAGTAAGATAGCATAAGAAACACTTGAAGTAAGCTTTCTTTGTATCACATTGAGTTTTATAAAGCTTAATCCTTAATTGCATATAGATTGTATCATATGTCATTACCTATGTAGAATGTTTCCATAAATTAGTAAATTAATTTCAATTTTTGGAAAACACACAAAACATATATATATATATATTAATTTTTGTCAAGTGGAATTTTGATAAGTATTTGTGTAAATAAAATATATTGTCTAAGCCTCTGAGTAACAAACTGTATATTTGTTTTATGTTCAGAAAATGCAAAATGTCCTCAGAAAATACTGCACATTGATTTGTGTTTAAAGATTAACATAGTACTATGCAGGAATTTTATATATTGCCCTTTGTCAAGATGATGAGCAAAGTTTTAATCTATACACTACTCAAAATAATAAAGAGAGGACTGAACAAAATATTATATATTAATCTGCATTAAAAAGAGGCAGAGATCTCTGAGCAAGTAGATATATGTTATGCTCTGTGAATAAGCTAACAAAATGCCAAAAAACTTTTATGTTGATATGTGACAAGAAGATGCATAAAGTACAAATCAAAATGTGGTACATCAATTTGTGGTTGTATAGTAGAGAAAGAAGAATACTCTAAATGCATAACTTTAAAATTATTTACTTTAATATTTTTTTCCAGTAATTCAGTTTTTTGATTGGTTTCTAAAAATTTACAAAAATACATGAATATGCACTAATGCATCTCTATACAGCTGCATTTTCAGAATGACTGTTTTCTTTTTCACTCTTATCTTCTATTCTGCTCTCAAAAATATTCCATAAAAGAATATCATTGCATAAATTGGGTTCATTTAAAAGAGTCTCTGAAAACAGCCATAACTTGAAAAGAGTCTGGGAATGGGGACAATCCCAGATAAAGATGATTTGAATGCTTTCTCTTGTAGCATTTATCATAAAAAATAAGTTTGTTATATATATATATATATATATATATATATATATATATATATATATATATATATATATATATATATATATATATATATATATATAAAACTTATTTTATTAGAAGTACTTTTGACTATATTCCTTGCAGTTTTTGTCAAACGAGACATCATTTCATAACTCTCATAATTTAATTATTCAACATGACAAAGACTACAAGGAATGTAATCAAAAGTACTTCTAATAAAATATGTTACATTTATATGAATATTACTGTATTTAATGTATATAAATTTGATTATTACATATATTTTAGAAAGCGTAATACATACATCAAACTTAATTTATTATACATCTAGATAATATCATATCTTTTGAGGGAAAACTTATTAACAGTACTTGTGAGACCAAATTAAAAAAGGTAGCATAATAAAAAATTTAAAGTAATATTGTAATAGGTTAGTTATTATTAAAATACGAAGAGTATAAATTAAAAAAAAAAAAAAAACAACTAAATGATATTTTATAATATAGAATAAAATAATGTACTTACTTTTTGTTAACAGAAACAAAAAGACTTAGAATTAGGAAATATGTCCTAAAAGTAATAAGTAAAAGAATGCATTATAAAATTCGTGTTAAAATGATACATTTCTTTAAAATTAACACAATAAAATTCATCGAGATAGATTAATTTTTAAAAAATACATCTTAAAAATAAAAAATAAGATTTAATTCAAGTATATATATATATTGGTTTAATTTTACAAAAAAAAAAAAAAAGATTCAAAACGATTTAAGGTTTCATTTTAATTTTAAATTGCATTTTTGTGTGGTTATTTTTTTAAAAACAAAAAAATAGTCAAGCGTTGGTGGCCTAGCGGTTAGCGTAGTTGCCTTCTAAGCAGCCGGCCCTAATTCGCTTCCCGAGTCAATGCTTTGACATATATATAAAGTCATAATTATATAAATATAATGTTGTTTTTACTCCATGAAAAAAATGTAATAAAGTAGCTAATTAAGGTAATTAAGATTATAGAAAACATGTGGGATTACTCAGAGAAAATATAATCAGGAGTTTGTTTTATAAACTTTCTTTTAGCTCTCTCTAATACAGCTCTTTGAAGCTCAAAAGTAGTAAAATGCCACTAGATATCTGAAGTCTATCTTGGATCAATATTTTCTAACTGTAAAATACCATCCTAAATAAGTTCCAAATTAATAAAACTGTTAAAATATGATGATGAAACAGGAAGTATCTATGCAACAACTTTCCATAAACAGTATCGCAAGCCATTAGAAGAAAAATCCAACTCTGTCAAGAAATATCATATATGAAATTTTGGTTTTGTCTTAAAAAAATGCATGTAATGTTTTGGAGAAAAAACTATGAAACCTTGCCACACACTGCTGAAACAAATCCTGCATATGAATTATTAAAAAAAATGTTATAAATTTAGATATGTTAAAAATATTTTTCTTTGACCTGAAAAGAAAATGTATTATATGTGTATTTGCTTAGATTATGTTATTAGTTAATTATATATGTATTTAATTTTCAAATTATTTTAAAGTTTAAATTATAAATTTATTTAAACGCACATTCATTACGTAAATAATATTCATTGGTTTTAAGACCTGTAGAGGTCCCTACTATCACATTTTATACGCATGTGATTGAGGCTACAGCCTTAATGAATATTATTTACGTAATGAATGTGCGTTTAAATAAATTTATAATTACAACTTTAAATTATCATAATAGATTTCTCACTATAAAATCTTTCCATTAACTCGCTGTAAATCAAAACATTTCACGAGTATTAATGTGTGATAAGAAATGTGGACTTAATTAGTGAAGTATTGAATAGCTTCACACTCTCAGATCGAACCGCTTTAGCTTCACCTATTTAAACTGAAAGTAGGTTGAAGTAAAGAAGGTTCCCCTCTTTTCTTCCAAGAGTAAGCTTGTGGTTTTAAGACCTGTAGAGGTCCCTACTATCGCATTTTATACGCAAGTGATTGAGGCTACAGCCTTAATGAATATTATTTAAAGTTTAAATTAAAATGTGATGGAGAAGTGAAAATTTTGACTTCTTTTAAAATGATTTAAAAGAAGCAGCTATTTAGCATTTTAATTTTTTAAGAGAATATAATAATTATAGCAATAAATACTTTCTGTGGCATGTGAATGGAAATATGTTCTGAGATATGTCAAATGTCCAAAAACTAAAAAAAAAAAGACCTTTTAGTCTTGCATTGGTGATCGAGAGGTCAGCGTGACTGCCTTGCACTTGCAGGCAGTTGCCTGGGTTGCGGGTTCACATCCCGGACGATGCTATGACACTTAAAAAAAAAAGACCTTTTAAAAAACAAGAAGAAAAGTGGTATAATCACTGTAATTTTTAATTAAATAAATAAATTGATTATTATTTTAAATATCATCTGTATTGTCATGTATGTAGTTTAGACTCTTGCATTAACTACATTAAAATATACTTTTATATGTGGAAACATTAAAATATAATTATTTAGATTTTTGGTTTGTTTATCAGAGGTAGGATTCAAAGATGACTAGCTTTATGAAGGATTTAATATTCAAAATACTATTGATGTAAGGTAGGATTCGATAGGTGACCTTCTCATCAAATTTAGTTTATAATTCCTCTTTTATAAGAGGAAGAATTCAAAGGTGGCTCTTTCAATTATTATTAGTTTTAAAAAAATGTTTGTGTAGTTATGTATATATTAACCAAGATTTATACTGATTATGTATTTGGTTTACTAATGTTATTTTAGATGCATATATATGTGACATCTCTGGAACTATAGATAATTGAATAAATGGGTTATATTTATAAGAGTCAACAATATATAGGCTTATATCCTTGACATATTAAAAGCATGGGGTATTTATTATTGAAAAGTATATATTGAGCATACAGTGTTTTATTTTATTAAACATCTACAATATAAATTTATTTTTTGTTTTTCAAACAAACAGTATTATACAGTGACATGTGTATATTATTTTTAATCATGAATAAAGAACATAGGTCTGATTTTACATTATTAATCCACTGTGTCCTGTGAGCAGCAAATCAATAATTGACAAAGGCAGAATTGAGATTGTAAGCAAATAATTTAATTTAAACAAAATATGAAAATCATAATCTATTTAAAGTGCATAAAATTAATAAAAGATCATGATGGTTGGCAAACAATAAATCTTGATTTTTTTTTACTTACAGAGGCAGGAGTCTCTGAATTACATAAATACCAGAACCCATATATTAGTTTTTGGGGTTGTTACAAACTTTAGGAAATATGGTGTTTTACATATTTTATGTACATATGATAATTTTTACATACCTCATCCATATATGATACTTTTTTACAGTTTTCTGACCTTATAAGTCCAGGTATGCAATTCTACAACCTAACAACATTGCTACACAATAATAGTTACATATTGTTGCACGGTTATTTATATAATCATTATATACAATTATTTCACACAATAATTACTGTACAAAGTTATTATTTTTATTCTATACATATATATATATTTTGCTTGAACTTGAACATTGCAAGAATAAAATGCACTTTATACATTTTTAATTCGTTTTACTCAAGAAGAAAACAATTGTCTTATTAAATTTTTTATTAGCTTTTGAACTTCTTAAATAATTTTTTTGTTTGACTAAGAAATGTTTAAAATTATAAATTAAATAAATATTTTCAAATATTATAACACAATACTCAATTATTTTCTTATATTTTATAATAGTAATACAATTATTTTAATGTAGTTTTTTTTTCTAATTTGCTACTATACATGTATTTTATTTTCTGTTTAGGAAATTGTACTAACTAGGTTATTATGAGCAAAAAGAGGTATTCAGTCATTGGGTAGAATGAGTTTCAAGTGGTGAGACTATTATCTTGAGTCATTGTCAAGTTTGATCTGCTTTACAGTTCCTTGTACATGTTCTTTGAAACAATTTCATTTCTGATATCTGGGATGAAAGATAAGAAAGCCACTGCAAATATTTCTATGGTTATATTTAATTGAGTATCCAAAAGTTTATGTGGGAAATTTTTCTTCAAACAGAGGTACAATATTTATTAACAGAATAAAGTAGTATTAAAGAAGCTGTCCATAAATTATGTGTCATAACCCCAAGCAGTCCCAGCTTATTTTTCAAAGAGTTTATTTTTATAATTTTTTTTTCCATTAAATCTTATCAAAATGAGAGAATAAGTTAATCTATAAACAAAGTTATTTTTAAATATCATGGATTCTTATGCAATATATTATATATTCAGATTACAGAAAATTCCCTGTTGTTTAGATGATAACTTGATCATAATGTTTTCACTGGATTAGGAAAAGTTTTTAAATTGTTTCATATCTTTCTTGGGAGACTTTTTTATTTCAGAATACGTTCTATTTTGTAAAATCAAAGCAATCTAAACAGCATATAAGATTTTTCCTGTATTTAGTTCTCTAATGAATATTTTAAGTAATGTAGATGAAAGAACAAAACCCTGTGGAATATAGTTCATTACAATTATTATTTATTATTATTTGATTAATTTGTTTATTCCAAATAAAGATTATCTTTTTGGATGTACAACTAAAAATCTGCAAAGGAATATGGCTATAAAATGGAATTCTTATGATATTCCAAACAAATTTTATTTTTTAGACCCAACAATAAACCAAGTGGATTTGATCTTTTTAAGGCAACTGAAGTTTCTTTAATTAATAGTTAAGTTGTCAAAGAAATCTACACAGCTAAATAAATATCATGTATATTAACTTCTAATTTATTTTGGCATTTCAATACTTAGATTATATTAATAATTTATATTAAATAAGGTTATTAAGTTCAAATACATATTATTGTTTTGCTAGGGAATTCAGAAGTCTCACATTAAAACTATTATCCAAATTTCTATGTTTATATTGATTTAATACTATTGTAATATATAGGGTATATGAGCACAGACTTTCTCATGACCCACCACTCTCCACTCTATTTCATAATACTGATACCCTTGAATACATATATGTTGAAAAGATAATCACCAAATGTGTTCAAGTGTATCAGTGTTATGATATAGAGTGGAAAGTGGTGGGTCATGTGAAAATCTGTGCTCATATACCCTATATATTACATATATTGATATAGGTATATAATAAGCCTATATTTCAGTTATTAATACTATAGTGATTTTTTTTTTTAAAAAAGGATGTTCATGTAATGAAAAATGTTATTTTTCTACTTAATTAATTCAGTTATTTTATTACCTATTTGATTTAGTTAGAAATCAAGGTAGATTTATAGCACAATAATTTTAATGGTGACAATTTAAAATTTCCTAAATATTTGAATTTTAGCAAGGTATTATCTTATCTTTTGTTATGTCAGTATTACTGTTGACCAAAATCTTTAAAAAATGCCTCACTCAACTCTAATATCAAATGTCAAAATTTGTTTAGAAAGCAGTTTTAATTTTTAAATCATTTACTTCTTTACCTATTTATATAAATGCTTGTTTCTGAACTTATTAGGAACTTTTGTATTATTGTTGGGATAACTACATTTATTTAACAAAGCTCTCACATATTTATTGTTTATCAAGCATATCATCAAAAATCTGCAAGTCACCTCAGCAGACTTTATGTTTTTTATATCGGCATCAGAATACAGCATGCATCGTTCATTAATATTTCTGTTTTTGTTTTTTCTTAAATTTCCAAAATAAATACATATATGTTTTAAGTTTCAAATCTGTAATAGTTCAGGAAACCGATCTTTCAAATTCTTTCTGAGTTAATTAACTTTGAGATAAAAATTGGTACTGCTTTGTAGGTTATTCTATCATGCCCTTATGTTACCCTAAGTCAAATTTAACATTATTTAATAAATTCACTATTAAGAAATTTTATTTAAAAATGTTATTTTTCATGATGTATTGGTAAAAAAAAATTAATGATCTTTAAAAAAAAAAGCATTGTAAGTATAAGATCTAAATGCTTTTGCATAACTCATCTGATAAAATTATTTAAATTATTAAGAAGCTATATTAAACAAATACTATCATTTTCATAATTTTAAAATACATCAAGGCTAATAATGATATCTAGGTCAAACTTAGCTAATGCTTTTTGCAATTTTTATAATAACATAAGAGCTAAAAACCACACATCCATATCCAAAACCCTAAAGACAAAACGACACAAATATTTTTTTTTTGTTTTATTATCACATGACATTATATATTTTGGGAGGATAAATAAAAAGATAAATACTAGTAACTTTTTAGCTGTATCAAACATTAGTTTTTTAATTAATACTAATTTACATAAATTTAAAAAATACCTCAAAACTAATTTGTAGAACCATTTATTTATGATGAAATAAATATTTACATCCTGTTTTAAAAAATATATTGCTTTCTAATAAAATTAAACTTTTTATTTAATAATCATATTATTCATATTAAGGTTTAACTTTGATTTTAATTTTGATGTCACTTGTTTTTTATATAATAATTGGAGATTTTTATGTCTATGTCAATTTAAATTAAATACATATTATCACACTTGAAGATTTAGATATATTTGGTTATTCCATTATTGAAATAAAATATTTTCTAAGTACTCTTAAGCAATTTCTGATATATAAAATCTTGGTATTTCTTCATGATTAGAAAGCAGTATGAATTGTGGTCTATTCTTTATATTTCAAAGAAAAAAGTCAAACAAACAACGATTTACGAAAAAACAATATAAAATGATTAGTTCTTGATATAAAATATTTATCAAAACAAATATGGCAATCTAAAATAGCCATCAGTTATATATTTTGCTAACACTGTTTATC
>JAQFVV010000269.1:1007552-1016955 GCA_028023455.1 Epiperipatus broadwayi
AGAATTTGAGATTATGTGGTTGTTTTTGAAAATAACATTGCAGAGATTGAAAATCATTACAAGAAATATAACATAAAATTTAAAAGAACAGAATCGAAGTTAAATTCCTCAATGACTAAAGTAATCTAATGTTCAACAGTGATTCACAAAAGTAAACATATGTCTAGAAAAAAGTGATCAATACCAATTCATTGATTGTATTGTCACTATCATAGAACAATTATGAATGGAATTAATCCTACTATTAAATTTGAATGGAACATTTTTTTTTTGTAAGTAACTTAATATTAAAAAAAAATATTTGCATATTTTGGAAGAAAAAAGTTTTTAATAATGATGTTTTAGCAATTTTGCATGCTTAACTGAAAAGCGACATAGAAATTTCTTATTACACAATAATGAACTATTAAAAGTGAATACCCATTAGTCATTGACATTATTGGAAGAATTAGTAAACTAAAATGAAGCTGGAATCAATATATTTCTAGAAAAAAATAGATGGACAGTTGAAGTCTTAATATGTATTCTAAAAAAATGGTATGAAGAAAGATAACAGGTTAACAAAAAAATATTTGTTGGAATGATGTAAAGAAAATAACTTACAGAATATTAGAAATTACATTATACTGAAGGAATTATCTTGCAAAGATTGTTAACAATATGAAATAACCGTGACAATATCAGTTGACTACTGCTGCGCAGAAATACTCGCAATAATTAATAAGTCTATATATTAGTGCACTTATTTTACATGGATTGTCAAGCTAGTTAACTTCAAATATAAAAAATGAGCTGAGAAATAGAGAATTTTTTTTGGTTTTATATATATACACACAAATTTGTTACGCTATTTTCCTAAAGGAAACTTAGATAATTGTGCAGTAAAATATTTTGGCTAAAGACAATATTTAAAAATCATCAAAGTGATTTAATATTGTTACCCAATACGATTTTTAAATCTAGACTTACATTAAAACATAATGAACCTTTTTAATTAAATTATCCAAGTAAACAACATGACTTTATATTTAAGTTAGAAAGCTTTAAACTTTAGTATTAACGTTTTTGTTGTTAAAAAAAAAAAGAAATTTAAAAACCAAAATAAGATAAATAAAATGTCATAACGTACAAATAATTATTTAAACAATTAACAAATTCAAAAATAAATATCGATCTTTTTTTTTCCTAGAATTTCTCGGTTTTTCCTAGGAATAAAAGTTTCGAATTTCTTCATATTGACGTTGATTTTTTTTGTAATTAAAATTTGTAATTACTTGGTAAATATAATTAAAAAGATGAAAATAACAAACATTTCTTATATAAAGTTCCTTTATTAATAATTTACTATTTATATCTAAGAACAGTATGAAACTACTTTTGTTCATTTGATTAAATATTAAATCTGTATTCCATTTAATACATTTAGATCTATTTATTTATTTTCATACACATATACATATGCATTCACATAGTATGTAATTCAGTTTTATACTTTTTAGGTGCAAAATTGTCGAAATAAAATTAAACTTGTTGTTGCAACTGAATTCATAATCTTATAAAACATGAAATAGATTATCTCATGTTTTCAATGTTTATTTTGGCTAACATTTTTTAATGATTTAATCATAATATACTTCTGCTTTTTGTTAATTTTAATATTTGCAAGAATATCAATGTAATGTTTGGATTATACTTGTCACATTAATATATTATGGATATATTTTTTCTATATATTTATGACTTCTGCATTATAATAACCAAATAAAACTCAATTTACTATTTTTTGAATTTATAAATTCATTTTAAATTTATGACTGATATTTTTGTTTTTGTTTTTTTATTTTATAACCTTCAGACCTTATTTGATGTTTATATTTTCATATATTATGACCATTATTGTTATTTTTATATTTAAACTATTTCTTTTATTTCTGTATAAAAACCTTTTCAATTTTACTTATTTATATAATGAAACAAACTTTATATATAAAATAAACGAGTCTTCTTGCTGTACTTGGTTTTATAATATTTTATAATCTAATTATGTTTTTTTTTTTTTAAATATAATAATATGCATGAATTTAAGTAATCTATCTATGTAACTAATGATTTCTTATAGGATTTATTGCATTTTATGACAATGAAATATATATATATATTGTTCATGATTAACTACTTTCAGTATTTATTTTTAAATAATATAACAGAAATTATAAAATTTAGATATATATAGTAATCCCATAAAATAACCATTATCTATTTTATCAAATTTGTGTTTGCACCCACATAATGTGGGCAATGGATTTAAGATTATAAACATCTGGGTTCAGGTTATGATTAACAGATATCTACACAAGCTATGCATGTACTTTTTACACTGTTGTTTCCATCTTTTTTTCTACTTTCAGGAAACGTAAGTTTAATTTTTCTAAGATAAAAAATAAAAATTTTATGATAATTTTTGTAATCAAGTAAATTGCATTTTTTTGTTTTTCTCTCATTTTTTTTCATGGTTATTGAAGAAGTATTCACCATGGAAAATATATCGGTAAAAATTTTTACTTTTTCCGATGTATTTTGAAGACAACGTTATGGGGACCTAATGGTAAGTATTTATTTTTCTATATTTTTTAATTATTATTTTATTTTTCTATATATTTTAATTATTATCTTATTTTTATGTATTTATATTTGATAGAAAATATATGAAAAAATTATTATTGAAACTAGCATAAAAAAAATAGATCGTGATTGTGTACATTTATACCACGAATTATCTGCATTTTTTGCTATGATGTGCGCTTGGGTCCAGTATTTGAATTAGGTGATATAAAACAAAAATAAACATATTTTGCAAATATTATGACCTCATTTAGATTATTTTATAATGTCTTGTCTGCATTTTAAAAATAATAAAAATACACAAATGCTAAAAGTAAAGATTTTGACAGTATATAAACTTAGGTCGATTATATATTACTGCAATAAATTTCAAAGCTGCATATTTTTTAATTATTATTTTATTTTTATATATTTATATTTGATAAAAAATATATAAAAAAATTATTATTGAAACCAACATTAAAAAATAGCTTGTGATTGTGTACATTTATATAATCAATTATCTGTATTTTTTGCTATGTTGTGGGCTTGAGTCCAGTATTTGAATTAGGTGATATTAGACAAAGATAAACATATTTTGTAAATATTATGACCCAATTTAGATTTTTCTATAATGTCTTGTCTGCATCTTAATAATAATAAAAATATGCAATGCTAAAAGTAAAGATTTTGACAGTATATAAATTTAGGCTGATTATATGCTGCATATCAAATACAAAGAGATGTGGTAGTTGATGAAGCTATTATTAAATTTATGGTCATAGTAGCATGAATCAATATGATCCCTCAAAACTTATAAAGATAGGATAAATAGTACTATATTATATTGGCTCTATACTACTAACTTATGTATCTCAAGCGAAACTCTATAATGAATTTAGTATTTCATTCACTTTTTATTTTATTTTATTATTTTGTTTTGTATATAGTGACTATTTTAGTAATACGTTTTAATAAATTACAAACTGTATTAATGTTCTTTATTATAATAGTCAAATTATACTAATTATTGATCAATATTAACTACTTGTTGTAAGGGATATTATTAGGGATAACATATTCATTGCAAACCCCTGTATGGAAATACATTTTGAAGGCTACTAAAAAAATGAAAGATACTAATGTTTTTATTCTACAAAGTTTTTAAATGATGGATTACTTTAAGTAAGTGTTATTATATATTAATTTTTTATAAATTTTATGATGAATCAAACTAACTTACAAACAAAAATACAATTTTAAGTTGTATGCATGTATGCATGATAATTTAGAATTTATAAAATAATATGAATATATATATTATTTATAATACTTCACTCATATACACTTTAATGCAATTAATTTTCTTAAATACGTCTTTATTTTCTTACAGTTTCAACTGTCCAGCAGTCTTCTTCAGAGCTCCATCTTCCTTACAGTTGTTTTAACTTAAAGTTAAAACAACTGTAAGGAAGATGGAGCTCTGAAGAAGACTGCTGGACAGTCAAAACTGTAAGAAAATAAAGAAGTTTTTAAGAAAATTAATTGCATTAAAGTGTATATGAGTGAAGTATTATAAATAATATATATGATTATATGAAGATATGCAAAAAAAGTGAAGGAGAAAAATAAGAGAATATGAAAATAATTATTAGAAATACTAACTTGTGATCTTTTTTATTACTTTGAATATCAATGACTATATATTTTTTTCAGTTTAATTATATTCTTTGATGTTTGATTTCTCAAACAATATAGATTATGTCATTTTTATTAATAAAACTTAAAAGTTATAATAAAATTTGTGGCTTAGCATATTTTTTTAAATATTGAATATGGCTGCTTACAAGTGAAGAAGTTATATCATACTGCTTACATATTGTCATCATTAAATTTTATGACATTTATGATAAACATATTAATATTACAATTAAGCATTCTGTGCAATATTATTTTTTGACTTTGTCTCTTGTGAACAAAATGTGTGTTCTTATTCTAACAAAAAAAAATGTGCTTTCAAGAAATAATAATAATTTTAAAATAAATGAATTATTACAAATATTATTGCTAAATATTCTTTAACTTCATTGTTAAAAAAGTTAAATCAAACAATAGTATTTGATAATGCCTGAAATACACTTAAATTAGTTATAAAATATCTTACATTTAATAACTAACTTTTTTCATTTATTAAGTTAAGGAGGGTTAAGAAATTAACTGAAAGTACTTCTGCTGATTGAAAGACTGTATATAATAGCTAATAACCATTATATTTATTGTTATTACAATAATTAACCAATATTTTATTTGTATTATATATATATATATATATATTCACTAGAATAAAAACTACAAAATTTTAAATATTTTAGAATTTTTATAAATAGTACGGATAATGTATTGAATAAACAGTGTCATTGTGTTAATATTCACAATTTATGGAAAGTAGGTAATTCATGTGGAAATGTTACTGGTGTGAGAGTTTGATAATATTTAAATATTAATGTATTGCTACTTAAGATGGCAGAATATGCCGAAGCTAGCTATAGCAAAGAATTTTAATCTTTAATTTTATACAGGCATTTTTTAAAATTTTGTAGTTTTTATTCTAGTGAATATATATATATATATATATATATATATATATATATATATATATATATATATATATATATATATATATATATATATATATATATATATATAAATTACTGTCACTTTAAAGAAAAAGTTAATATTTCTCAATTGCCAATCATATAAATTGCTTTGGGAAAATATATTATAAGCATTGAATATATTAAACCACTAAAACACTACATGATCAACATTTCTCATGGCTACACAAGTTGTTAAAACAGGTTCAACTATCTCCATACAGCAGTTCCACTCTTTGCAACCCATAATAATCAAGTGATGTAAAAAGGTACATGCATTAAAATTCTATTTAGGGTCTACTCATCCAATATTCCCAGATAGATTCTAGTTTGTGATCTTCATCAAATAAGGAGCCTTAAATCTGAGGGCACTGACTTAAACCTTTGGATCTAAAGCAATACTCCAGCATACACTTTGATGCAAAATCCTTTAGCATCATTGATTATGATGGCTCTACATTGAGTGGTACTATAAAAAAATTGGAAATATTTTAACAAACATGGGTAGGTATGAGAAATGGTGACCCTATTGTTTTTGTGGCTTCATAGCAATTCTGATAATAAGATGATCATGACTATGGTTAATAAAAATGAAAGGCAAGAAATTGTATGATATAGAACTGTGTTCAAATATGTATGTCTATATAATGCAAGAAGCTTGTATTAAAAATATTATTGTGTTTTAGTATGGACTCATAAATGTATAGTTAACTACAAAGAGAAAAGATGACAACCAGAGGGTTGCATTAGACCTAAATATCTGGTTGCACTATTCTCCAATCATAAGCTATTCACATATTAAGTTCACAAGCTAGAAATTAGTCTGGGAATATTGAATAAATAATCACTAGATATGAGATTTTAAAGCACAAAATTCCTGCATCCATTTATTTCTATGGATTGGCACTGAATGGCTTTATAGTATGAAAAATATTTCTATTATATATATGGTACCAAAGTACATTGATGTGTAATAAATTTATTATGAATCCCATGTTTTAAAATATAAAAATTTAATATGAAGAGAATAAAATGTAAAAATTAAAGAGCAGGGGGGAGGGAATTTTTGTATTAAATAAAATAAATGGTAAATGCTGTTTAAAATAATAAGTTGTTTAAAATAATGAGCTGTTTAAAACAAAAGATTTTTTTGTTTAAAAGAAGTAAAAAAGTCTTGTAATAAATAAATGATTTAATATTCTTTAAATAAATTTTTAATAAAATAATAAATAGATTTCATTTTATCTTATAATAAATAAATAAATATATGTGCATGTGTGTATGCAATTTTTAATAAAAAGTAGACGCCAGATGCTGATTTTATTTCATGAGATGAATGCAGCTGCTAAATAAAGTTTTCCATTGTTTAAACGGGTATAAATAGCTCAACTTTGGTTCATTCTTGGTTCTGACTTTTTCATTTTAATAAAATATTTTTTGAAGTAATATTTTCAAAAATATTGCACTGTTAAAACCCACGTATTTGCAGTTGACCGAAAGCCGCTCTCTATGCATCTGAGATCTGCGATTAGTTCGGAAAGTAATCATGTTGAAATAGACTAAATGGACAGTGGAGTGCGGGGAATGCCAAACCAGCCATGAAAATCATAACAAGTCACAGGATCCACAAAGGAATTATTTACTGGTCATCGATGAATTAATAAATAATTCCATTATAATGTTTATGTCGTATATAAAACCTAGGTAATTATTTGACTTTGATATCTAAATGTTTTTGATTTCTTCTTTAAATAAAGATAGACTTTATTAAAAAAAACTTTGAACTTTTTGAATTAAACTTAAAAAAAGAATAAACTTTAAATCTTCAAAAAATTAATATTTGCAATAATAAAATAAGTAAAAGCAGCTTCTATTAAATAATATTTTTGAAACATTGGCATGCATGTATGTGTGATTTGATTTTTTAAACTTAAAAAAAAAATAAAAATAAAATATGATGTAACATGTATAATTTATTTGCTAAAGTAATATATTAAAATGATTATTTTAATTTTAAAAAAAAAAGTGTGTGTGTCTCATTATAAGATAAAACGATTTATTTATTTTTTTAAATAATATAAAAACACTTACATTATTTTTCTTAAAACATTTATGTTTATTTCTGATATGTGCAGGTAAGTATAAATATTTATTTTCTTAATAAGAGTAGGAGGGGAAAATCTAATCATTAATAATAGTAGTTTAGAAAAGATCCACAGATTTAACTCTATAAATGTTTTCACATTCAGTATAATGTTGTATTAATAGTTTTAAAGGATTGAAGTATTATTTAGAGTGGTTCAGGGAAAATTATTTTAGTTTTAAAAAAAATAGTAGTAGCTTAGAAGAAGCAGCATTTAAGATATACCTTTTGTTGTGTCTATTTAGTAGATGGTTGGAACCGGTTGAGCTAGCAGGGATTTCAGATATCAAATTGTGCTGATCAGATAAACATGCTAATTCTAATGTAATTAGCTGGCACCTAGGGGATTTTTCTTTCTTCTTTAAAAATAATAATAAAGTGTTTATTTGATCGGTGTATATTTGGTAGTCGAGTGTTGAATGTTATTGATAGTTCGCTATTGATAATAGTTGACACTTTATCTGAAAACCAACCATTTTCTGAAAAGGAAATTTAGGAGGACAAAATAAAAAAAAAATATTAGTTAATATTTTATTTGTCAATGCTTGGTGTTTGTTTGTTTCCTGTAGTTTAAAAGTTTAAATTATAAGTAGTAGTTATTCTATTTATTGGGAGATTCAGAGGAGGTTGGTTTATTTGGTGCATCAATGTGGCATAAAACTAGATGTTTCGAGTGGAAGAACCGATGGAAGTTGTAATTTTGGTGTATGATTAAAGGTGATTTTTCATGGACATTAAAATGTGGAAGTGTAATCCTTAAGAAAATAAAAAGAGCACTCCGAATGAGGAAGATAGATGAATATGAGGCATAAAATTAGAACTTAGAGTGTGGGGGCTGATTGCACCTATGTTTTAAAATAGAGGAAAAAAAATTATTTTTACATTGGATGAAGTTAAATAAATTGTTGGTGAAATGAAAACAGTAAGCCACGTTTTATAGATAAGAACTTTTTCAGGGAAAAGAGGAAGAACACTGAATAGACATTTAGAAAGTTTGGAGCATTTTTTTTTCCTGTAGTGAATTTAATGAAACAATTAAGATTAATATAGCCATTAGTTATATACAGGATGAGGCTGAAATTTAGTGGGAGTCAATGGGAGTAAAACCAACAAGTTTTGAGGAGTACAAAAGAGCATTGCTGTCCAGTTATTGGGGAGACGAATGTCAGGATATGGTTAAACGACAGGTTGAACAAGATAAATGGTGGATAGGGGAGACATTGTGCACATTTTTCCACAGACAAGTAGCGAAACTGAGAATGGTTACAGCATATAATTTGTCTGAGCAGCAAATTTTACGAATAGTGAGGCGAGGTGTTCCAGAGGATGTTTAACAAATAATAATGGTAAAGGACACTATAGAACAGATTGCAGAGATACTTATGACAATGGACAATATTAGGACATGTGTAAAAAATGGGAATAAAGAAAGGAAGGCTGAGAATATGTATGGGCAAGTAGCAAACTTGACACAGAATAAAAAGAAGGAAGAGTTGAGGGTGGCATCTTATTCGTGCCCAAAAATCAAAGTAAAAATAAAAGGAAGAATTGTAGACATGTTGTTTGATTCAGGGAGTCAGGTATCAGTGATTTCACAAAAAATTTTTGATGAAATAAGTCAGAGTAATTTGAAAATAAAAACCTTGCCATTAAAGAATGTATACGTAATGTTGGCAAATGGGAAAAGAGTCAAACTAGCATTGGAACAAGCTTGGATAAGTATGAGTATAGCTGGAAAGATATATAATCACATTATGTTGGTTTTAAAGAGATTGATACATGATGCTATCTTGGGGTTGGATTTTATGTGTGAAGTTGGATGCATGTTAGATTATGAAAAATGACAGATGAAAATTAATAAGATGGAAATTCCATTTAATGTGTGTGAGATAAAAAGTGTTAAGGCAGAGTATGATGTAGAAAGTGCAGGGATAGAAATAGAGGAAAAGGTGTTGGAAGATGAACTAGGAAATGAGAGTGGAAAACAGTTGAAAGAATTGTTGGC
>JAQFVV010000269.1:1017455-1179688 GCA_028023455.1 Epiperipatus broadwayi
GTGTATTTTCAGAAGTACCTGGAGTAATAGAGAGATATGAGTATCGGATAAAACTTATGAAGAATCAACCATATCAAGCATGAACATATTTTATACCACATCAATATAGAAGCGCAGTGGAGGAACAACTAAAGAATATGTTAAAATGGGGAATTATTTCTAAATGCTCATCTCCGTATAATAACCTGCTAGTGACAGTAAAAAAATGGGTCTATTCTTTTGTGTTTAGATGCACAGCAATTAAATAAAATCACAGTGAATACTAATGCACCGCTACCTATAAGTGAATTATTAATGAAGTTTCATAAAAAAAGTATTTTCAATTTTTGATTTAATGGCCAGTTATTGGCAGGTCAAGCTGCATCCTGAGGACTGGAAATACACTGCTTTCCGGTATAATGGATAAGCTTATAATTTTAATTGAATTCCTTTCAGTTTGAAAAATAGCAGAGCAGGATTAATGCAATGCCTTGATCAAATATTATCCAATAAAGTCAAAAGCTTGATTACGATATATGTGGATGATATCATTTTAGCATCAGAAAGTGTGGAAAAACATTTTGAACATTTGAAATTGTTATTTGATGAATGTAAAAATAAAGGAATTAAATTAAATTTAGGTAAAAGCCATTTAATGACTACAGAAGTTAAATTCTTGGGACACATAATTAGTGAACAAGGAATATCTCCAAATCCAGAGAAAATTCAAGCTATACAAAACTTTTCCAAGCCAACAAAAAAGAAAGACATCAAGTCTTTTCTTGGGTTGTGTAATTTTTTCAATCGGTTTTATAAAAAATTTTCCTTAGATATGAAGCCTTTGTTGCAGTTGTTAAGGAAAGATAAAAAATGGGTGTGGAAAGAGCAACAAGAGCACAGTTTTGAAATTGTAAAAAAAGGGTATTTAAGGGAAGTTATGTTGACATATCCAGACTTTGATAAACCATTTGTAGTACAAACAGATAGTAGTGGAAACAGATTGGGGGCAACATTATCTCAGATGCAAGATGATGGGAAGTATGGGGTGCTTTTCTTTGTAAGTCATTTATTAAATGGACCAGAGAAAAATTATACCATAACTGAGAGAGAGGCTTTGCGATTGTGTGGGCTTTTAAAAAATTTAGGCAATATTTGATAGGATCGCAAGTGGTAGTGATCACTAATCACAGGAGCCTTGAGTTTCTCAATCATAGTTTTCTTATAAATAGTAGATTGATTTGATGGAGTCTGTTTTTGCAAGAGTTCGATTATAGGATACATTATTGTCCAGGCAAAGACAATATGGTGGCAGATGCTTTAAGTTGATACTCAATAGAACACCAGACATGACATTTAAATTGTAATAATGCATATATAGCAACAGCAGAAATATGTCAAGGCAAAGAGATGGAATGTGGTTTGAAAAGGTTAAGAGAGTTAAATGAAAAAGATGCAGAATGTAAACAAGTAATATACTATTTGCATCATCAATCTGTGAGTAGACCTATAAACAATACACTGTGGAAAGATAGAAAACAATATTGTTTAAAAGATGGGCTTTTGCAGCATAAAGTAAAAGATAGTAAAGATACACGAATTGTTTTTCCAACAGTTATGCAGAAACAGATGATTAAGTACATACATGAAAAGTATGGACATTATGGGGCAAGTAAAATTGAAAGATGGATAAATAATTGGTTTTAATGGCTGAGTATGTATAGGAATGTCTTAAACGTCATTGAGGGGTGTATAATGTGTGTAAAAAGCAAACCTCCTAATATGTCAAATATGGGACCTTTGAGACCAATATACGCATATCAGCCAAATAGTTTATTAGCAATAGATTTTTATGGACCATTACCTCAATTTAATTGAAAGAAATATCTGGTTGTGACTTATGATGTTTTTTTTAAGTTTGTGGCTATTTATACAGTGGCGCAGGCTGACACTAAACAGACTATAAGGGTCCTTGAATGTCAACATTTTCGATATGTGGGAATCCCAAGACAAATAATGTCAGATCAGGGAATGCCTTTTATGTCTGATGAATGGAAAAGATAAATGGAGCATCATAAGATAAGACATATACACACTTCAATTCATAATCTGCAGTCCAACCCATGCGAATGAGTAATGAGAGAACTGGGACATTTATTTCATGTGTATTTACAGAATAATCATCGTGGATGGGTGAAGGAGACAACAAGAATAGCTGACAATATAAATTGGTCAAAGAATGAATCAACAGGATTCGAGCCCGTTAGACTTCAACACGAAAAGAATATTCCATATCCATCCAAAACTATTTTACCGGTTAAAGCGCAGTATATTGACAGGAAAAATGATGTTGATAAGGCATGATATAGGCTTAGAAAGATAGGTAGTATAAGGCAAAAGAGACAAGGAAAGATTAGATATGTGTTTAGGTTGGGAGATGATGGTATGGTAGGGTAAATCCAGTAAGTCATCTGGAAAAAAATATATAAAAAATTTCAGCCAATATATGATGGGCCTTATAAGATCATAAAGAAATATGGAAATAATCCATTTGAAATTGCTCAAGGGTGGGAGAAAAAAGGAATTTTCAATACTCAATCTTTACAATTACTAAAAAAAATGAATAAATAAATAAATTTATAATGGGATGGCGGTTATAGAAAATAAATAAGAATACATGGATACAGTTAAACAAATGTTAAGTAAATAAAATTAGATTGTTTATAAGTTCAAATTCTGGGAAAACTAAAATGCTCAGAATGATATTTAAGTTTCAGAGGAGGGACGGAGATAATGTACCAAAGTACATTGATATGTAATTAATTTATTATGAATCCCATGTTTTAAAATACAAAAATTTAATATTAAAAGAATAAAATGTAAAAATTAAAGAGCAGGGGGGGGGATTTTTGTATTAAATAAAATAAACTGTAAACACTGTTTAAAATAATAAGTTGTTTAAAATAATGAGCTGTTTAAAATAAAAGATTTTTTTGTTTAAAAGAAGTAAAAAAGTCTTGTAATAAATAAAGGATTTAATATTCTTTAAATGAATTTTTAATAAAATAATAAATAGATTTTGATTTATCTTATAATAAATAAATAAATATATGTGTGTGTATGCAATTTTTAATAAAAAGTAGATGCCAAAAGCTGATTTTATTTCATGAGATGAACACAGCTGCTAAATAAAGTTTTCCATTGCTTAAAAGGGTATAAATAGCTCAACTTTGGTTTATTCTTGGTTCTGACTTTTTTATTTTAATAAAATATTTCTTGAAATAATATTTTCAAAAATGTTGCACTGTTAAAACCCACGTATTTGCAGTTGACCGAAAGCTGCTCTCTATGCATCTAAGATCTGCGATTAGTTTGGAAAGTAATCATGTTGAAATAGACTAAATGGAGAGCAGAGTGCGGGGAACTCCAAACCAGCCACGAAAATCATAATAAGTCACAGGATCTATGAAGAAATCATTTACCGGTCATCGATGAATTAAGAAATAATTCCATTATACTGATTGTCGTATATAAAACCTAGGTAATTATTTGACTTTGATATCTAAATGTTTCTGATTTCTTCTTTAAATAAAGATAGACTTTATTAAAAAAAACTTTGAACTTTTTGAATTAAACTTAAAAAAAGAATAAACTTTAAAACTTCAAAAAATTAATATTTTCAATGATAAAATAACTAAGAGCAGCTTCTATTAAATAAAATTTTTGAAACAATGGCATGCATGTATGTGTGATTTTATTTTTTAAACTTAAAAAAAAAAACATGATGTAACGTGTATAATTTATTTGCTAAATTAATATATTAAAATGCTTATTTTAATTTTTTTTTTTAAAAAAAAAAAGTGTGTGAGTCTCATTATAGAGATAAAACGATTTATTTATTTTTTAAAATAATATAAAAACACTTAAATTATTTTTCTTAAAACATTTATGTTTATTGCGATACGTGCAGGTAAGTATAAATATTTACTTTCTTAATAAGAGTAGGAAGGAAAAATCTAATCATTAATAATAGTAGTTTAGAAAAGATTTGCTGATTTAACTCTATAAATGTTTTGGCATTGAGTATAATGTTGTATTAATAGTTCTAAAGGATTGAAGTATTATTTAGAATGGTTCGGGAAAAATTATTTTAGTTTTAAAAAAAAATAGTAATAGCTTAGAAGAGGCAGCATTTTAGTAGATGGTTGGAACCGGTTGAGCTAGCAGGGATTTCAGATATCAAATTGTGCTGATCAGATAAACATGCTAATTCTAATGTAGTTAGCTGGTGCCTAAGGGATTTTTCTTGCTTCTTTAAAAATAATAATAAAGTGTTTATTTGATCGGTGTATATTTGGTAGTCGAGTGTTGAATGTTATTGATAGTTCACTATTGATAATAGTTGACACTTTATCTGAAAACCAACCATTTTCTGAAAGGGAAATTTAGGAGGACAAAATAAAAAAATATTAGTTAATATTTTATTTGTCGATGCTTGGTGTTTGTTTGTTTCCCGTAGTTTAAAAGTTTAAATTATAAGTAGTACTTCTTCTATTTATTGGGAGATTCGGAGGAGGTTGGTTTAATATATATATATATATATATTGTAATGAAAACCCGGCAATCGATAGCTTAAACTTCCCTTTTATTTATATATAATGGGGAATTCTTAAAATTCATGATCGTCCACTTTTCGCTACCGCAAGCAGAGAGAACATATGGACATAAATGAGTCTATATCCATACTTGGCCGAACCTGTATACTAAATGGGCATAGCCCCAGGTTTTTTTCCCGGACAATCATCTTTTGACTGATGTAAAATTTAACAAATTTACAGCTCTTGGATATTTTTAAATTTTAATGGGATCAAATATACTGCACCACTAGTTTCACATGTTACTTCAGTACTCAAAATGAGTACTAATTATTTCCCAAACCCTAAGATTATATTATTTTTTGGAGTGGTGAAGAATGAGATGAAGCAGATTTAAATCAATAATAAATATATTTAATAGAATAAATTAACAATAAAGGAAATACTTTAAATCATTAACACTTAATAATAAAAAAAACAGATTATATGCTATAATGCTACGAGTAAAAATAAAAAGAAAAAGATTCTATAAATGATTGTACATTTATAAATTGTCCTTCCGGGTATTTATAAAAAAGTTAAAGAATGTCTTTATCATTCACAGTAAGCATTTGACCATTGTCTAAATAAAGAGATGTGCACATTGAAATATAAAATGTCGTTTACATATTTACCTAGGTTTTTAAGTCTCTCAATTAATTTGAAGTCTTGCTGACCACCACGTGGAATTTCTCCACTTCTTTAGCAGGGAATGGTCACTCTTAAGTTAGATTTTGGTTGTGGGAACTTCTCAGTGTTTTAAGGCATCAAGGACAAGGCAAAATGAATCCTCTGGCAGGCACTACATCGGCAGTTGTTTCATCTAGATGGGAACCATTAGAGCACAGTGAGTCTGGATTGGCAAGCGATCAAGATGGCCCTTAGCCAGCCATTCTCGATGAGGCACCAATGTTAGAAATCATATCTTGTTAACTATCTGCTTATTATTGGAGCAGTGTTTTCACCACCTCTCGATAAGAAGTCTCTAACTCTAATCAATATCCTGAAACTTTTTTAATTCTAATTATCAACTGAAATTTTTTAATTAAAAAAATTCCACAGTCATTTGACCTTTCGATCCTTTGTTTTCACTTTTATTCACACTTTTCTTTTCTTATTATGCCTTCGGCCATTTCTATAGATTTACTTTTATATAATTTCATAGTACTATTGCATTTATTTATTTCTTTTTTTAATTACACAGATTTTTAATAAAATGTTTTTTTATTCTTTTGACACTACTGACAAGCATAAATTATTGCTGTCTATCATACTTCATACACGCATTTAGTTTTATCGTCAAATGTGTACTTTTATGACTCAGATCCTTATCTTTCAGTCATGTTTTTAAATTTCTATTTTTTGCTCTGTTTAAGGCTTTCAAACTTTACTTTTCTTTCTAAACCATATTTTAGTTTGCATTTTATTTATATTTCTTTATTACTTAATTTTCTAATGTACAATTTCAATGTTTCTAACTTTACTTATTTGTCATTTCACAAAATTCCAACTTTGGAGGGCAAAAGATAACAATCTTTTCAATTCTAATTCCCTCTCTTTTTTAATCAAAACATTTCTTTGTTTTGTAATTTTTTTTAAACTTATTTTTTTTTTAGTATTCCAAACGCAATATTTAATAGTCTTTAAATATTAAATATCTATATGTTTGACCACAGTATGTGCGATCATCACATTATGCCAATCCCCTCCTTTAAATTTTTTTTTTAAAAAATTTAATTTATTGCATTTAAAGCTAGATACTCCTAACGACTGTTTGAACCTTTTTATATCTATGTACTCCTAATACGACTTAGTGATGAGATTATTCCTGGAGAGGTGACCAGGCAAATTACATCCCTACCCTGACAACCCAACCAGCATTACTAAACCAATTTAATCTTGCTATTAGCATTACATGAGTTTTATTTCTGCCTCCTACTTGTATATACAGGTTCGAGTCCACAGGATATCTCTGTGACCCGATTAAGCCTGTTCATACCTCACATTTCACAAATGATAACCCTCTAAGTGACAACTCTGGTCACTATTCCCGAGGTGGGTTGGGAGGCTGGCATCTTTTTATCCAGCTCATCCATGAGCTCAGAATATTTTACTGATAGCTCATATTTTTATAAAGGAGTTCTTTCCCCATACATTGGATTCTAATCCATTGACTCACGATATTTGTCAGATATCTAACTGGAAATCTTAATCCAGTGAGTCATTATGAGAAGGGGATCTCTGTCCCTGTCTTCTCTATATAATAAGATTGGGTGATCGCAGAACACACATGAATGCATAACAGAGAAGGCTCACCATATACTGCCAAAATCCAACAACAAATATCTATACCTACACACCTTCAGCCTTTATCTATGATCTCACACTACTATCTATCATATGTTTTCTCAGTTTATCCTAATGTCCTTTATACTATTTGGCCATTTACTGGTTCATCCTTCTTTCATATTTTCATGATCAATATTTCCTAATGTTATAAGTCCATTTTCCATTACTTATGGTCCAATTCCATTTCCAATCTGGTATCAGTGAATCCGTCCTTTATTGGTGATCATACTTAGGTTTTATCTGGTGGTTGTCTTTCTCTATTGACATCACATCTGCCTTCTCTGGGATGCGGATTTTGATCCCTACGTTCTCTATCCTCGGTCCATTTGTATGGCCACTTCCATTCAGTCTTACATCTACATTGTTTATCTTCCTGCCCTCTTGGGTTCCACTCTGTACAATCTCTTCTGTTTTCATTCCATCGTCCTTTACTAGGATCCAAACCATTTTTAATTTCAAGTGGTTCCTTTGGAGTGGTTTATATGCATATCCCTCATCTGTATCTCCTCCTGTGGCTTTTGACTCGATGCATTCTATCCCGGTATATGCATTGTTACCGGCTGACTTACTTATCCTCTCTTCGAATTTTAAGTCTAATTTTTCTACTACCTTGACTACCTGCCTTATATCCTCCTGCATGCTCGTCATCATCCTATGATCTTCTACTCTTATCACTTCCACTCTTATCACTTCCACTTCTTCTTTATCTAACTTTCTTATTCTCTTCTCTGGTTGCCCTATGTCTTCCCTCAGATCAAACTCTGCTGACTCTCTATCTATACTCTCAGCCCTATCTAATTCATCATACACACATGGCTCCATACACTTTTGTTCATCCCACTTAATTTTTCTGTAAAATCCATTTCTTGTGTCCTTGGCCTCTGATTGCTTGATGACATCATTTCTAATTTCTTACATGGCTTCAGCAATTCTTTTCTGGTTGTCTATTTCTATCTTTACCCTCCATTCTTCCATCCTTCTCTCTTCTCTGTCCATGTATTCCTTCATGAATTGCTGTTGCTCAACCCTCATTTGCATTAGCATATCCATGATATCACTATAATTTACTTTATCCTTTACTTTCATCTCCTTATCTTCATTCCCTTCTCTTACTTCCTTTTCTTGAAGGTCCATTTTAGCTTGGGACCTTGTACGCATAGATATAAATTTATTCAACCTTTGATCTGTGTTTGTTAGTACTGTTTTACTGAACTCTTCTTGATAGATTTATATAAAAATTTCTTTCTACTGACTCTTTGCTTTTTACTTTGATTAGCTGTTTAGTTTCTCTGTTATTTGTCAGTTAGCATTTAGACCGCTAGCCAACCCAAACATTTGCACTCTGGTTCACCATCTTGTCTTTCTGCCCTAGATTCGTTTGACTGCCTGACCCACCTTGATGATTGTCCTATATTTCCCCTACTTATCCAACTCTGACTCAGTATACTTCAATTAATAACACTCTTATGTATTACCTTTAACTATAATTTCAACTGAATTCGAGTTCCTGCTATAGGGTAGTATTAAGTGTATTCATTTATTATTCAATTTCATTAAGGCTATTCCCAATTCACCCACACATTTATTTTTCCATTTCTTAATAATCTATGTTATACTTTGGTACTTTACTTATCGCTTTTTTATCACAGTCATAAAATCTCACCAATATTTTATTTTTTAATATTACATTTATAGTTTTCGATCACTTTAAGGTTATGGCTGTTTAAAACAAATCATACACATATATTTTCTTTAACACACTAACATCCTTCATTACACACACTATGTTTGAACTTTATTGATCACTTTATTATTTTAAAATCATACATTTATATTTCCTTCCATTTCACAGATATACTTCGTTGTACAGGCTATGTTAGTAATTTATAGATCAAGTTATCCTCATGATTATTTTTAAAATCATACATATATATTTTCCTCAACTTAACTAATATACACGACTATTTATAATGAAAACCTTCTGAAATTTTATTTTTAATTCTTTTTTTTTTACCTTAACTAGTTCATTAACAATAATTACATCTGGATAATCTATATTTGATCGCTATAATTATAGCTGAATACACTTTATTATTATGACTATGAATTCATACATACATTTATTTTTTAACTTAACTGTAATATGCGACTATTAAATCACACATATATATTTCTTTTACTTAACTTATGTACGCGAATATTTTAGAATTATACATATATTTTTTTCAATTCAACTGAGATATGTGACTATTTTAGAATCATACATATATTTTCTTCAATTTGACTGAGATATGCGACTACTCTAGAACCATACATATATATTTTCTTCAACTTAACTAAGATACGCGACAATCTTAGAATCATACATATTTTTTCTCTTCAATTTAACTTATATATGCAAACAGTTTTATCATTTATTATTAAAAGTATTTTATTTTCAGCTTAACTGGGATATGTTATTATTACATCACACATATATATCTCTTCAACTTCGCTTATATATGCGATTATTCTAGAGTCCGACATATATATTTCTTCACTTAACATAGTCCTGCGATTATTTTAATTATTTAACATTTATAATTACAACCTTACTGAAACTGTTTTATTTTTTTAACTTAACAACTTTATTTTTCGTTACAACAATTACATCTAGATAATCAATTCTTTGTTCGTTACAATTTGTCTGAATACTTCTTGTCTTAGATTATATACATCACTACGCACTTCAAAACTTTCTTAATAAAAAATAAATCTCCCTTCTTTCTATCCTTTGTACACATTTGACATTGAAACACATATATAAAGTATTTTAAAGTGAAAAAAATTATCCCCTTCATCTTTGCTTTTCACCACACTAACTTACGATGCTAATTTTATATATTTTGAAAACACATATATATATTTTTTAGAAAATATTTTCATTATCTTATAAAATTAATTCAACATGTGATCACTAATTCACAGCAATAGAAATCCCAAACTCTGGTCCCCAAAATGTAACAGAAACCCAGCAATCGAAAACTTAAACTTCCCTTTTATTTATATATAATGGGGAATTCTTAAAATTCAAGATCGTCCACTTTCTGCTACTGCAAGCAGAGAGAACATACAGACATAAACGAGTCTATATCCATATCTGACCGAACCTGTAAGTATACGAATATAGCCCCAGGTTATTTTTCCTGGTCAAATGTCTCTCGACTGCTGTAAGATTTAACAAAGTTACAGCGCTTGGATATTTATAAATTTTAATGGGATCAAATATACTGCACCACTAGTTTCACATGTTACTTCAGTACTCAAAATGAGTACTAATTATTTCCCAAACCCTAAGATTATATTATTTTTTGGAGTGGCGAAGAACAAAACGAAACAGATTTAAATCAATAATAAATATATTTAATAGAATAAATTAACAATAAAGGAAATACTTTAAATCATTAACACTTAACAATAAAAAAAACAGATTATATGCTATAATGCTACGAGTAAAACTAAAAAGAAAAAGGGTCTATAAATGATTGTACATCTATAAATCGTCCTTCCGGGTATTTATAAAAAAGTTAAAGAATGTCTTTATCATTCACAGTAAGCATTTCGCCATTATCTAAATAAAGAGATGTGCACATTGAAATATAAAATGTAGTATACATATTTACCTAGGTTTTTAAGTCTCTGAATTAATTTGAAGTCTTGCTGACCACCACATGGAATTTCTCCACTTCTTTAGCAGGGAACGGTCGCTCTTAAGTTAGATTTTGGTTGTGGGAACTCCTCAGTGTTTTAAGGCATCAAGGACAAGGCAAAATGAATCCTCCGGCAGGTGCTACATCGGCAGCTGTTTCATCTTGATGGGATCAATTAGAGCACAGTTAATCTGGATTGGCAAGCGATCACGATGACCCTTAGCCAGCCATTCTCGACGAGGCACTGACGTTAGAAATCATATCTTGTTAACTATCTGCTTATTACTGGAGCAGTGTTTCCACCACCCTCTTGACAAGAAGTCTCTAACTCTAATCAATATCCTGAAACTTTTTTAATTCTAATTATCAACTGAAATTTTTTAATTAAAAAAATTCCACAGTCCTTTGTCCTTTCGATCCTTTGTTTTCACTTTTATTCACACCTTTCTTTTCTTACTATGCCTTCGGCCATTTCTATAGATTTACTTTTATATAATTTCATAGCACTATTGCATTTATTTATTTATTTTTTTAATTACACAGATTTTTAATAAAATGTTTTTCTATACTTTTGACACTACTGACAAGCATAAATTATTGCTGTCTTTATCATACTTCATACACGCATTTCATTTTATCGTCAAATGTGTACTTTTATGACCCAGATCCTTATCTTTTGGTCATGTTTTGAAATTTCTATTTTTTGCTCTGTTTAAGGCTTTCAAACTTTACTTTTCTTTCTAAACCGTATTTTAGTTTGCATTTTATTTATATTTCTTTATCACTTAATTTTCTAATGTACAATTTCAATGTTTATAACTTTACTTATTTGTTATTTCACAAAATTCCAACTTTGGAGGGCAAAAGATAAGAATCTTTTCGATTCTAATTCCCTCTCTTTTTTAATCAAAACATTTCTTTGTTTTGTAATTTTTTTTAAACTCTTTTTTTTTTTTTAGTATTCCAAACGCAATATTTAATATTATTTAAATGTTAAATATCTATATGTGTGACCGCAGTATGTGCGATCATCATAATATATATATATATATATTGTGACCTTCAATTTTTTTAATATATATATATATATATATATATATTGTGACCTTCAATTTTTTTAATAGAAACTGAATGTCAAGTTTTATTATGGTACATTATTAAAAACATTAAATAGTTTATTTTCTAGTGAATACATTTTACTGTTAAATAGTAAATACAGTGTATTTATAACTTATTAGTCTCTTTATAATGGATAATATAAGATGGTGATAACTTGAAAACAATCTTATAAGTATAATTTTATATTTAAACATAATAAATTAACTCTTATATAAGTATAAGTACTTAACCATAGAGTTATTATTGATTTAAGACATAAATGGGTTTAATCTTTTAGTGTAGTAAAGCTAAAATTATCTTATCTTAGCTGTTATATTTTTTTATTAAAATAGTAATTGCACAAAAAACCTTAAATAAATTTGAAACTTTAGAGAATGTCCTAAATATCTAGGCTAGTTTCAAATAAATTGTAGTGATAAATGCTAATTTAATAGCATTATAATGTAGTATTAGTTAGAAAATCCTAACGTTCAGCTAATTAGAAAGTTTATTTTAAACCAATAGTTAGCTCATGTATCTTAATTACTATTCCTATATAAAGAATTTAACAATAGTATATATGAGTGTGCATGCCTGAAATTTGATAATTACTTAAAAATACTTCCTGGTTGAAATTTTAATGCTTAAAAGTTAATTTAAGTATCTTCTCTTCCTTATTGGAAAGTTAAAATGTATCTATTTTTAAAAAAGGTATAATTATAAAATCATATTCTGAGATCTTATAAAAGAATATTTGAATAAATATGCTCATTATTTTATGAATATAATAATTTTTAGGTGCTGATATAGAATATGCTCAATTCTACTTTGAATTTTAAAACCTACTCAAATCCATTTGCTGACACTTCCAACTGAGAAATGGCATTGTTTATCAACACATGGTTTAAAATAATGGTATTTACAAAATCACAAATTTCATCATTAATTAAAAAATCAAATTGCAAAGTTTGCAATTGTCATCAAGTATTTAAAAATCAAAATCCTTATTTTGATCAATATTTAATATTTAATAAAAAAAGTCAAAATGCCAAGATTTTAATATTTGATAAACAATGAAAATGCCAAGTTTGCAATGTCATTGAGCATTTAAAAATACAAATCCTAATTTTGATCAAGATTTAACAATTAATAAAAAATCAAAATCAACTCAAGTGAGTAAAAAATAAAAAACTAAATTTCATCAACATTTAAAAAACAAAAAGAAAAATTCAAAATGGTATTTGGCAGTAATTATAAAACAAAAATGCAAATTTCATACAGTTACACTTTATCAAAGCCTGTGAGTAAATACTTTACATCAACATATATTATTGCAATTTGCATAAATCTTTCAAAAATCAAAATGCAATTTACATTTATTATAAGCTTATGAAAGAAATCAAAAGGCAATTTACATTTTCTACTTTAAAAAACAAATAAAAAACCTAATTAACCTACTTTCTATTAATAGGTCAAAAGATTATAACTTAGAAAATATAAAAATGCAGTATATTATATTTACAAATAATAAGATTTTTGTTTTTTTCTTACCAGAAAATCTTGATTCACTACTATTGATCACTCAAAATCTGTACAGGCTCTAGAAATTGCTTTTTACCATTATCTCACATGTCATTTTAAAAATATCAATTTTCAGTGTTAATTATATAATAAAAACACTAATTTCATACAGTTATACTTTATCATATCATGTGAATAACTACTTTTCATTAACATGTTATCACAATTTACATAAATCTCTCAAAAATTAAAATGCAATTTACATTTTAAACTACCCTTGAGTGTACAAAATTAATAAAGTGTCTGTGAAGAATTATTGTATAAATTACCTTTGCCAATGTGCTTGTTTATTATTAAGCCCAGGGAAACTTTATACAAAAGATTTAAATGACAAAAGAAAAAAAGGCGAAATTTTTATTATATTACACTATAGTTAGTTACTGCAAATCTATGAGGACACTCTGGAACCCTCTTAAATAAATTCAAAACTTATTATTTTGAAAAATGTTTTTTAGTTTAACTCTAGTGTATATATTAGTAAACAAAAAAATTCATGAAGATATTGTAATTAAAAGAAAACTAGTTTTACTTTCAATTCTTAAACAACAATATCAAAAAAAAGAATTATGATAAGAAAAAGAAAAAAGAACTTTACAAATTTAATATTAAATTTATTTTGCCTTAACTTGTAATGATTATTTATTTAATGATGCTTGCAGGTTTTTTTGGTGGACAACCAATGCATTAATCTACTCAATCAACTGAATCAAAAACTTTGACAAACTTAACAAAAGTCTTGTGTAAATCATTGTTTTGTTCCTTGCACTTTTCTTGCATTTAGCTGACAATAAAAGTCATATCTACATTGTTCCTCCATTCTTCAAAATTGCATTGCAACTGTGGTAAACATTCTCCTATAACTAGATGATTCCAATTCATTAAAATTGTTGGAAGTACTTCAGCTATCATGGATAATATTGATATTGCATGATAATTATTAAAATCTCTATTTTTTTTAAAAAAATTGGAACAAAAGGAGCATTTTTAAAATTAGACAATAAAATTTGATATGTCCATATATTCATATGAAAGTCCAATATTTTTGAAACTAACATAATCCCTACCATATTTTACAGCTTATAGAGATATATTTTTAGAAGCTGCTAACTTTTCATTATTAAGATTTCATAAAACTGTTTTGATTTCATTAATCTGGATATCTTTTTTTAATGTTAACGAAAAGATAAACTAGATATATCTTTTAAAGTCATCATCTCAATTCTTGTATTTTATTCAAATGATATTCATAATATTTATTTTATAAAGCGCAGATAGTTAGTTGAAAATTAAATTGAAAGGATGCAAACCTTCTCACACTTATTATAATACTTATTTAACAGCCAATCAGATGTTATGATGTCTCTCTCAATAGTGATCAAACCATAAACATAAGACAGAGAAATATACCAGGAAAGAGTGGTCCAAATGCCTCAAACTGGCTTAGATGTATAGAAAGTCAAGTAAAGAAGAGAGTGAACCACCCTTTTTTTGTAAAATTCTCTGTCTTGTGTTTATGGTTTAATCACTATTCAGACAGCCATCATAACGTCTGATTGGTTGTTAGATAAGTATTATAATAAGCATGAGAAAGTTTGCAGCCTTTCAATTTAATTTTCAACTAATTATCTGTGCTTTATAAAATAAATATTATTTATATACATTACTGCAATTTGTAACATCTAAAAACTACTGCATAGTAAATCGTAGAATTTCATGCTGTATGGTTCTAATTTAGACTCAGTGAGTTAAATATGAAGATATTTAAAGCTTCATGCTTTTAAACCTAAATGCTTTAGACTGGTCTAGATATATATAAAGACAAGTAACAAAGAGGGTGGACCACCCTTTTCTTGTAAAATTCTCTGTCTGGTATTTACAGTTTGATCACTATTCAGACAGCCATCCTAACATCTGATTGGCTGTTAGATAAGTATTATAATAAGCATGACAAGATTTGCAGCCTTTTAATTTAATATTCAAATGGTGATTAATTAGTTCTTCCATCTATTCAAATATCATTATCATGTAACAGAGTGTCATGATGGTATTTAATATGAAAATGATGCTGTTTCTTAGGCCCATATTTTGCTTTTACTTCATCAAAAATTATTTAGAGTGACTACTAATTAGTGAATAACTATCTTCTTTGCCATTTTAATATACTATTTTAAGCCTTCTTGTCAATTATTCATCTTCAGCCTGCAAACCACAAATTGTTAATAATAAAATCATCAGAAAAGGTGGCCTGACTTTTTTAGTGATCACAAAATTTGATTTATTTATATCAATTATACATTTTTAGAGAATTCCACATTTCAACAATAAACATTTCTAAATGTTCAATTTAGCAATTTAAATATTTAATGGCTGCTATTCATGTAATAGATTCTTCTAAATAACTAACATTAATTTAGCTGCAAACATGATTGGAATAAGATGTATTTAGTAATGCCTTTATTTTATTACTTCAATGCATACAAGTCTAATATCCATCCAACAATCTGCACTTGTATGCTCTCTTGAATTGTGCCCCCTACACTGCATTGTATTATCTGCCATCATTTTGAGATAAATGCATCATTAATCCTTTATACCAGTTTTGCTGAATAAACAAAGTGTTTATGAGGTTAAAATAATTAAAACAACCAATTATGTAAACTTGCAGCACCAATGCAATTATTTCTGATAAATTTTTAACCATGTTTCACAAAAGGTATTAATGTTTCCAAGAAGAAATATTTCATTCTTTTAAGGTATTGCTCAAATAATGGTATTAGCATGGAATAAAGCTTTCTTTTTTCTGAATTTTTCTGAAACTAAAATTATAGACACTAATAAAATGATTCATTAGTATTATCGTTTCAATAAAGTTTTAAACAATTGTATCTTATTGATACAATAAGTAATTCCAACAATAGATAATACTAAACTAGACTTTATAGCAAATTAAACATTATTCATTCCTATTTCACTCACACATTTACCTTTCCTTAAACCAAGTAACCATTCACCCATTTTTCTAAATGTCCTTTCTCTAAAGTTTAGTTTCTCTATGGGCAACTAGTATCAATCTTAAATCTTGTCATTTTTTTACTCACCATGGATAATGAAGAGTTTGTATAAATTAAAATTGTTACATTCTCTATACCTATATTTAGAAATTAGATGCATAATATGTAATTTTAATACTACCACTGCTGCCTGCACTACCAATACTACTGATGTTGTTTCTATAGCTATATAATATGCTAAACACAAAACCCTAGCTAGACTGCACAGATAAGCCATATTTAGATCACATTTTTAAATCCCATCAACTTCTTTGGCAAAAATGGGGATCTCTAAATATGGCTGCATATGCTTGATGGAATTCCTAGTTCAAATCCTTTTAAACAACTCATTAACGATTATAGTGCACAATGAGAAAAAATCATAACTAAGACTGCTATTCAACTAAGCATGTCCCCACTATTGATTTCTTAATTCTTTATTGCTTAATCTAAAAATGTGGAAAATGCAATTGGAGTTAGAAATGTATAATTAGTTAAAGCAAAATGTGATTACATAACCACACAATCTATTGCCATTGTTAGTAAAGGGAGATGACCAATGACATGAAAGACTATTGATGACCATGTTAAGTAAATGAGTAAAGAAAAGTGGGAATAAGTAGAATGTGGTTCATTGTGGAATCAGTACTTGATTAAGGGATATTTTTTCTGTAAGACAATAGAAAGCACTTTAGTTTAAGCACTGCTTTCTTGTTATTCACTGATGAGCTTCACATCTGAAGTTCATTCCACTATCCATCAACTAGTAAACTATTGAAAACCTGAGCTTCTAAAATCTAAAACTTATATAAAATTATTTTATATTAAAAATATTTAAAACACTTTGCACATTTGTAGTTAAATTTCGTACACATAATTTGGATAATTTTGAATGTTTAATTATGAATTGTTTGATAAAATTACAAATATTTGCAAATAAAGTTATATATATATTGTAACTTTAAGTTCTTACTGTGAAACTGCACGTTAAGTATTGTAGTGATGTATTTTTTTAAAAAATATATAGTTAATTTTTATGCAGTAACAGTTATTGTAGTAATAGTTATTAAAATTCAACTGTAATTTATTACTCATGTCATAGTTGTTATTATGAGATAATGTTAATTTTAAAAAAATCTTATATAAATGTGCTTTAATAATTTTTAAACTTATTAATTCAAATTCTTTCTGATTATAAGTGCTTAACTATAAAATTGTCAAAATAGTCTCAACTTAATTTTTGTATTCATTTATCAAATTACAATGTTATAAAAGAACACTAAAGTAGGTTTTAAATTCAGAAATAGTTTTAAATATTTAAGCTAGCTTTAAATGAAGTGTATGATCTAATTTTTAGTAGTGTAGCTACTCCATTGACCGTTTAATTAAAAGTACAGTTATAAATGCTGATTTAAAATAATATTATAATCTAGTTTTTATTTTTAAAAAAAAACCTTAAAGTTTAGTTAATTAAGAAACTTGTTATCTTAAAACCAATAGTTAATACGTATATTTAAATTATTATTCCTAGATAAAAAGTTAAATATTAATACGCATTAGTGCATGCATGTAATTTGTTAATAATTTAAAATACACTTCCTAGTTGGAAAGTTAATGTTTAAAGTTCATTTAATTATTTAGTCTCTAAATAGACCTATTTTTGAAAAAATAATGCAATATAAATCTAATCACGTTCTGAGAATTTAAGAATAAAATATTTTTATTTTTATATTACTATAATTAATTTTTATTTATTAAATAATCTGTTAAATATTTGATTTAAATAGGTGATGTAATAATTATTTTTGTCTGGAATTTTTCAGCCACTTGTACTTTTAAGCATTATTATTAATTAGTGCATTATCAAACTTTGTGTTTTTGATTATTTTTGAAAAACAATATGTACTGCATTTAAAATATATAAAATATAAAATAATGCTATATTTGAAAACATAGTATGATTTAACCTAATTATAACTAAATAAACTTGGAAAGTTTAGTTGTTTTCTATTAAACAATGTTAAAGAATGATATAAAAATGCAAGAATAAATAGATTTTAATGAGAGATGCAGATAACATGAAATCAATTTTAGAAGACTTATTTCTAGTATCAGACTAATTTGTATATTTTATTTTTATCAATGAGAATCATAATTCTATGCTGAAAAAAGTTTTACATTTGGCTGTTAATTCTTTTACTTTATATTATGATTATAACTTCGAATTCCACAAATATTAACAATATTATCCCATGCGAATCTCTTTACAAAGTTATATAGATCTGACACCAAATTAATAATTATATATTTTAGAATTTAATTTTAACTGTAGGTACCTATTTTTCTTGTAAATATGTTAACATTAAAACATCATTTGTATCTTTTAGAACACATATAGAAATAAAAGCACTGACTAAAATTAAATCATGTCCACTTATCTGTTTATTGTTATAAAATAACCTACTAACATTGTTTAAAATTAACAAAAAACTTATTCTATCTACCTATCCACATATTATCTTAAAGTAATCTATCAGTATTGTTTAAAATTGAAGAAGGAGGGGGGAACCATATTGAACAATATTACATCTTATTACTAATCTAATCTGAAAGAAAACAAATTTAAAGAAAACTTATTTTTTCTAGAATTTTTTTTGGGGGAGGGGGGAGGGAAGCTTATTTACAAAACAAGAAAACTCTGTGTTCATACCCTGTCTATTACATATATAGTCACAGGTATATATAAGCCAGTGTATTTCATCTATTACATATTAGAGATGTCTGCCTATCCCTTGTATATGTATTTAATGGATTATGTCCTGTACATGAGGGGTCAGATTGACCTTTAGGTCAACATGGGTGTGACAACAATCTTGGCCTAAGGGTGGCCTTTGAGCATTCCATCATCAGATTTTCAATTGGATGGACAGTTGAAGAGTTGGAGCGTGGAGTACATTGAAGCCTGTCCATTAAAGTAGAAGCATTTGCTATATTAATATATATCTGAGCACTTGTAGCATATATGTGTAGAGATGGTAATCTGGACCAACTGATGATTGCTGGTTTAGCATGAAATACGTATATTGGTGATTATTTATCTTTTCGACATATGTGTGTTCAGGTGTATCAGTGTTATGAGATAGTGTGGAGAGTGGTGGGTCATGTGAAAGTCTGTGCTCATACCCTGTCTAGTACATTGGAAAAGAATATTTGTAAGAAAACTCCATGTTCTGGGGCATTCGTCATAGAAGTTACTTAATGCAATGCACCAGTCTGAGTCTGTTTTTCACTTTTCGAAATAATCTGAAAACACTTGCAAAGTGATGCTTTGTAATAACTATGACATTTTTTTTTACTTCTAAGTACACACAAAAAATTGAGATATTGTTTATTAAAGAGGTTGAAAAGAAGTCACATGGAGCAAGATGGAGTGTTGGATCATGCTGAATTTTATAAAAGAATTGTTTCACACTCAAGATTTGTGTACTAGCACACTATCATGATAGAACATGCATTTCTCTCTTTTCCAGAAAATAGGACATTTACATTTTACCAAATCATACAATATACCTGATCACTATGAATGAATTATGAATGAAACATGTCCTTTGCATCCAAAAAAATTGGCACCATCTTGAAACTGACTTCAGTTGCTATACTTTTTGGGAGTGTTGAATCTAACACTTTCATTAAACAACTCAACTTGCTTTTAGCCATTTTAAGCAGTATAACTTTTCTGTACCATTTTCCTAAAAGATAACAGTATGTCACCCTTTTCTATTTTTCAGCTATTACAAAAATTGACAAATACATAAAACACCCATTATTAAAAAATGTTACTATGTGTGACTACAATTTTACCTAAATCATTTGGAAGATTAATGCAGAAGAATTGCCACAAAAGGTATCTAGAAGCAAAAACATGTACTACAACAAAACTAGCTACCAGACAACAATTTAGGTTATTTTTGGATACTCTCTCATAGGTGTAAAGACTAAAATCAGTTAAGAATAATTATAATAAATCATTTTGTTTTATTTACTCAATAGCATATACATACATATTGCAAATAGATAAAAAAAAAAATACAAATTTTAGAGTCACCTAGATTAAAATGAATAAAGAATAAAAAATTAATAATTGAAAGAAATTGTGATATTTTTCATAGATTGTACTATTGTTAATTTGAATTATTCCATGAATTAAATTGTAGTTACTTATTATCTATGAATAACCATTATTATGATTTATAAATTTAAATATATTATAACCATATATTATTTTTGAATAATTGATTAAGATATTTATGATTGAGATAAATCGGAAGTGATTTATGTCACTGTTTACCTGATTAATTCATATAACCAAGTGGATTAAATATACTTTTATAATTTGAGTAATACTCTAATATTGTGTATACGATATATTAATCTACTGCATGTTATAACATGAATTATATAGCGTCGTTAACATTAGTGAGTTATTGAGTATTCTTTGACATTATATCTTGATCATAGATGGGAAAAATAAACACATCATATCAATTATTTTCGTTAGCAATATATATATAATAGTTTCATCTTACCAAAAGTAATTACCTTAAATAGATTTACAAACACCAATTAATTTATATAAATATTTTAAATTTATCATTTATCAAGATTGAAAATTTATAAATTTGTTAACACCGTCATTAACCTCTTTAAACATATAAGTATGAAAACCGTTAATCATCTGATTTTAAGATTTTAATAACTTTTATTTGCATACCGATTGCTTATATCATTTTTCACAAATTTGAAAATTATTTACTGATCTCAAGATTAATTACTTTAAGATTAATAGCATGCAAAATCTATTTCACATTAACGTTTATTTTTCTCTTTCACAAAAAAAAATCATTAATTTATTATTAAAGTAAAAATATTACTTTAATTTCAGTACATTTTAGAATAAATAGGAATATTATTATTATTAGATGAAGGCGTGGGTACATAGGAATAAGATTTTTTTTCCTTTCTCTTTATATATATTTTTTGTTAAAGTGTATAATGGTTTGTTTTATGTAAACTTTATTTGAAAGTATATTTCTAAGATTATTAATATCTTTTTTGAAAGAGCAGTTTAGAAAAATCTTATGGAACAATTATGTGAAAGTTCTATTCATAAAAAATATTCCTATGGTAAGTTGCTATGAAGTTCATAATATTCCAAAAACCTAAGTTGCAGCAACCTTATTCAATTCACCAAACTGAATTATTTTTGGTTTACCCAACTAAAACTGGATGAATTAAAATGATTTTATCCATTTAGGTCTTATAGAATTCAGTGTGTGATACAAATTTTATAGATTGCAATTATGAGAAAGAATTCTGGATTTTTAATTTATTTGCCTCTAGATAACAGTTTTGTACATCAAAGTCAGAAATAATTTATAAAAATCATTATAATAATAACCAGGTTACAAAAATATTTTTCTTACAATAGTAAGGAAGAGATTATTAGTAATATAGATATTACTAATAAGATAGTTAAAGTAAAATGGTAAAGGTTTACTTTAGCATTCACATCATGTTCGCCCTCTATTTTTTAAAATTAGAACTAAGTTATTATTCAAAAATCTTACATGTATGCTACTATATTACAATTGCATTAAAATTTATTAAAATGTAAAAGATAATAAAAAACATTTACCTTTTTAACCATAATTGCGTTCTACGTATACTAGAAAGTTGGAGAAAAAAGTGGTAGTGCTGTGTTTACTCCAGAAAGCAAACTCTTGTAGGTATGATGAAAACAATGCTAGTACCAGATTTTTTTTCCAAAATATTTGGCACATTCCTCATGGCAGAAATTAGCCCAGTCAATTACTATTTTGTGTTTATGCTGGTCTCATGCACAATGTATTTTGGGGGCAAATTATGTGCTCAAAAATACCCAATATTTAAAATTGTTCTCAGAGGCCAGTGAATTTGGGAAAAGAAAGCCCCCTTTCTGATTGAGCTGCGATGGTGACATTCTGCATTGCTATCTCCACCTATCTAAGCCTGCAGAATACAACACCAGCGAACAATGAACATCGCCCTGTTGGCATATGGCATAATTCTTCTAAAGGTGTCTTCTCACAAGCCATTTGATGGCCAATTCAGGAGTTTGAAGGGCATTCCACAACTGATACATATTCCAGTCTTCTGCCAGAATAGCAGCAACATTCAAATTTTGATCATCTGGAACTAAACATGTAACAGATCTACCTGCCATTTTTTGTAACTATAAAACTGTACATGTGTACATGTAATTCAAATTTTTAAACCCAGAGGATGTCTTTTTTTGTAATAAGTGCTATAAATGTAGATAGTTTAAATTCTTAAGTTTCAAATAATTTAAACTAATTATTTTAATTAATGTAGTGTAATTAATTCAACATTCACCTTCTTTAAAAAGGTAAATGTTTTTTTTATTTTTATCTTTTACATTTTAATAAATTTTAATGTAATTGTAATATAGTAGTATATATGTAAGATTTTTGAATAAAAATTTAGTTCTAATTTTAAAAAATAGAGGGTGAACAAGATCTGGATGATGTGGATGGTAAAGTAAACCTTTCCCAGTAAAGCATATAAAAATAAGTTCATAATAATGATAAGTAGTAATCTACTGCAGTGTCATAACATCTCCATCTTTCCTCCAAAGACAAATGTCATGATGAGAATTTATAGAATTTTTTACTTCAAAAATTTATGCCAAGTTGAAATCCCCCAAGGTATATTTGAGCACATCAAGTGTATATATCAACCACAACTAAAAACTCACAAAAAAAACATAAAAATATAAACACTGTTTTATAATAGATTACTAAAAAAAAAAAAGCATGATCACTTTTTCATAAACTATAAAAAAAAAAAAAACATTTCAATACAGCATGTACAGTAAAGCATTATTATTTAATATATATTTTAATAAATCCTGTACAATAGTGAGATTTGAATAATTTTATACCATTATTTCTTGTCTGCAGTAACCACCTATCTCAGATTTGAATGCAGAAAATCTACATTTTATTGACATTTTATCATATAGCTGAGAATTTCCAAGTCAACTGTATAGATTTGTTTTTCAAATAATTAAATCAGAAAATACAAGATGTAGATATTTAACTTTTGGTTTATATATATATATATTATTGTAAATATCGATAAGTCGATATTTATATTTTAAAAATTTGTTATTTGTTATTAAAAAAAAAAATCTTTTAAGTTGAAGTTTACATATGAAATATTTAAATTTTTCTTTTATATTTATTAAATATAGTTATTATTTGAAGTTATTATTTTATTTATATATATTGATAGTACATCAATATGAACATTTAATTATTAAAATAAATAAGGACATATAAATTGTTGATTAAAAAATTATTTTATTTGCAATGATTACTAAATGTAATAAATAATTATTTATGTATATTTTTAAAGATGTCAAATTTTCAATTTAATATTTTATATATATATACTTGATATTTTATTTTTATTTTAATGTTAATTGTTTTAAAAGAGAACATATATAACATAAGTTTTAAAATAGTATCTGCTGGCGCATGGAATGATAGCAACAACAATAAAGAAGCCATTATATTTTTTTTATTGGAATAGATATAGAACAAACAACTGAAGGATAAAATTTTGTTACACTCTATTTTTATAAAATTTACTATTCTTCAAAATACTGAAATAATATATATATATATCTTATGGTAAATACATAAATTATGGCAGGCTAATCAAGAATCGCAGCCAGGAGGCTGCATCATCGCTTTCATTTATTCCAAGGCAATTTTCAATGGAACAACTAAAAAAAAAAAATTCAATGTATAAATTTCGTCGCGTCTGGAGTTGAAACTAGATATAGCTATCTTAAATGTATAATCATCAATTTAATCATAATTTGGAAGTAATTGGAATTAACATGCTGGATTTAACATTTTAATTGGTTTATTTATTTTTTTAAAAAGGAAGGAAATTTTAAAACGGATAAAATATGCATATATATAAGGATTAACAATTTTCTTTAATATAATAATTTCTTCGCCTTTCAATAGAATGCATTCTAATAATCAAAAGTAAACGGATAAAAGAACTCATGGAATAAATTAACTTTTTGGAAAGGAAAATTAGCTAAATGAACTTTAAAAAGGTATTTAATAATTTTATATATGTATGAGTAATATATAAATATACTTTTGAGATTGATATATTTTTTTTTATTTACTTTTATTTTTCATTATAAAATACAACGTTTTATAAGTAGTCAATTTAATCATCTTGTTTTATAATAATATTAGACATATAACAGATGTTAGGATAAATATTTAAATAATTTAAAATCTTAAAATGTAATTTATAAGTTGATATTGTATATGAACTATTATATTTATATTATAATTGTTAGGCAGAAATATGTCTTTATATATTTAATCTATATATACTTATTACAAGTATATATACATAGTTATTCTTTATATTTATATTTAAAACATCAATATTATTTAAAGTTGAACTATAACATAAAATAAAGGATGTACTATTTGTTTTATAAATAATGCCTTTGTAATTATTTAAAAGAGCGATACTATATTATTCTTATTTTCTTTTAATGCCAAAGTTATTATGAAATTAATTGAATTTATAAATAATAAAAGATAATTTTATATTTCATTTATTATTTGGTTTGTAGATCACTTACACATATTATTATTCATTCAAATATTTAGAGATACATAAATCTACATAATTAAATGTGTCTATTTGAATTTAGTAGAAGTCCCTTTGTTTCTGATATATATATATTTGATTAGTTATTCACATCATCTTTAAAAATAAATTATAAAGATAGATCTCATTGCTTTGTATGATTTTAGATTTGTTTTATGTATAGCTAGCTGGAAGTGCATTTAAACAATTTATTTAAATATAACTGGAATAATTTTGTTTTTCTTCATTCTTTAATTTTAATGGAATGCCTCATATACGTTCCATTATATTTGGCTTGTCCAATTGTAAGCCACCATATAGTTTCCATTACAATATATATATATATAATGTCCATTAATAAAAAACAAAATTGTAATTACAATAAAAATAATAATAATAATAATAATAATAATAATAATAATAATAATAATAATAATAATAATAATAATAATAATAATAATAATAATAATAATAATAATAATAATAATAATAATAATAATAATAATAATAATAATAATAATAATAATAATAATAATAATAATAATAATAATAATAATAATAATAATAATAATAATAATAATAATAATAATAATAATAATAATGGTAAAATAAAAAAAACTATTATAAACAATTCATAAATTCACAGAAGTACTTTTGGTTAATTTCTTGAACCTGCCTCAACTGCCGTTAAAATTCGAAAAAGAAAACACAATTCAAATTCGACGGATCTCATATTTTAATGTTAGCAGATTGCCTATTTATTAAATGCATTTTATTCCTGTTTATAAAAATTGCCTCTTTAATTTTTCTTTTATTATTGTTTCTCTTCTCATGAAGAATTTTTACATTTTCAAAATCAAATTTAAATTTATATTTACATGTTTTTTATGATCAAAGAACACTGAAGGAGAAATTAGATCATCATTATTTTTACTTTTTGCATGTTTATATAACAATTCATGCTCCCTCAATCTCTTCTCAATAGTTCACCTAGATTCACCTATATATGATAGCACACAATCACAAAAAATTTGATAAATGACATTATTTTTATGCTTGACAGGTATGCCATCCTTAGAATTATTGACTAATTTATTAATATTGTTTGGAACATAGAATGAAACATTAAATACATTCTTATATATAAATTCTTAAAAAATTTCACTTGTGGATTTGAAATAAATGGAATAGATATCCATTGTTTACTATTAATCTTCATTTTCTTTAAATTATTATAGTTTTTTTTTTTTAAATTGACACAAAGTATTGCTTATTTGTTCCATTCTATAACCAACATCAAGCAATTCCTTGGCAAATACTTTAATATTTTTTAGTTTATCACTTTGGTAATGACATAATTTTTCATTCTGAAACAAAAACGATCTAAAGCTTACCATCTTATGCATCATTGGTAGTTTTGATTTACAATTTATATATACCCTTTTTTGCAGTGGCTTAATTATTAATTTATAATTCAATATACTGTTATCTCTTGCAATAATTAACTTTAAATATTTAATATTTTTGTCCTGTTCATTTTCAATAGTCCATTTCAAGCCGCTTAACTTAATTAATTCCCCTATAAGCAAATATATAGTATTATTATTTGCACAAACAAAAACATCATCCACATATCTTTTGTAAATTTTAATATCACTAAAAGTACATATATTTAAAATATTATTCTCATATGTAGATAATACAAAATTGCAAACTTGTGCAACTACAGGCAGACCCATAGGTCAACCTTTAGACATTTTATAATATTGACCTTCAAAAGATGCCACAATGTTATGATTAAAAAATGTTAAAGAATCAACAATAAATTTTATCATATATTTACAAATACTTTTACTTTTTAATGCATGTTCAATTATTTTTATGGAATTCATTCTGTCAATAGATCCATACATTTCGGTTACATCCAATGAAGCAATAACATCATTCTCATCAATAATCTTTTGATGGTCAATATTATAAAATGTCTAAAGGTTGGCCTATGGGTCTTCCTGTAGTTGCACAAGTTTGCAATTTTGTTTTATCTATATATGAGAATAATATTTTCAATATGTGTACTTTTAGTGATATTAAAATTTACAAAATATATGTGGCTGATGTTTTTGTTTGTGCAAATAATAATACTATAAATTTGCTTGTAGAGGAATTAAATAGGTTAAATGGCTTGAAATGGACTATTGAAAATGAACAGGACAAAAATATTAAATATTTAGATTTAATTATTACAAGAGATAATAGTATATTAAATTATAAATTAATAATTAAGCCATTGCAAAAAAGGGGATATATAAATTGTAAATCAAAAGTACCAATGATGAATAAGATGGCAAGCTTTAGATCGTTTTTGTTTTGGAATGAAAAATTATGTCGTTACCAAAGTGATAAACTGAAAAATATTGAAATATTTGCCAAGGAAGTGCTTGATATTGGTTATAGAAAGGAACAAGTAAGCAATACTTTGTGTCAATTTTAAATGAACTATAATAATTTAAAGGAAATGAAGATTAATAGTAAACAATGGATATCTCTTCCATTTATATCAAATCCACAAGTGAATTTTTTTAAGAATATATATAAGAATGTATTTAATGTTTCATTCTATGTTCCAAACAATATTAATAAATTAGTCAATAATTCTAAGGATGTCATACCTGTCAAGCAGAAAAGTAATGTTATTTATCAAATTTTTTGTGATTGTATGCAATCATATATAGGTAAATCTAGGTGCACTATTGAGAAAAGATTGAGGGAGCATGAATTGTTATATAAATGTGCAAAAAGTAAAAATAATAATGATTTAATTTCTCCTTCAGTGTTCTTTGATCATGAAAAAACATGTAAATATAAATTTAAATTTGATTTTAAAAATGTGAAAATTCTTCATGAGGAGAGAAACCATAATAAAAGAGAAATTAAAGAGGCAATTTTTATAAACAGGAATAAAATGCATTTAATAAATAGGCAATCTGCTAACATTAAAACATAAGATTCATGGAATTTGAATTGATGACGTTTGCTCCAGTTTTGTTTTCTTTTTTGAATTTTAATGAAAGTTGAAGCAGGTTCAAGAAATTAACCGAAAGTACTTCTGCGAATTTATAAATTGTTTATATTTTTTTTTTTACCGTTATCATTATTATTATTTTTATTGTAATATATATATATATATATAAACATTACTTTTGAAAAAGTAATAGTCCACCAAATAAAAACCAATGAAAACAATTTTTATATGAAGCTTATATGCTGGTAAATATTGTCTATTTTTCTGTGTGCAGATGTTTGGGAAACTGGAAAGACATTTTTTTTACAAAAAAATTTTTAAAGAATTTTTCAGTACTTGTTTTATAAGAAAGATAAAAAGATCAAAAAGATGATGATAAGAATTAAAATTATAATACAAACCAATTATTGAATGATATATACATTTATGTATACATATATAATTAGAAAATATATGAACTTAGATTTTCAAGCTCCCTACAGCTATGCACTCCATCACATACAAGTAATATATATGACAGGCAAAACTCTCCATACAGTATTGCCACTCAGTGCAAGCCAGAGTAATCAATGGATGCCAGAAGGTATGAGCATAAAATTCCCATCTAATTCCTACTCATTCAATATCCCCAGACTAGTTTCTGGCTTGGGGCCTTCATCAGTGAGGAACATAGGATCTGAGAGCATTGCAGCTAGATCTTAGGATCTAATGCAAAACTCTTTATACAGGCACATTTCTCCACACAGTATTGCCACTCAGTGCAATCCAGTGTAATCAATGGTAATACTGTATGAAGAGTTTTGCCTGTTTTCATGACAGCTGTAAACAAGCATAAGAAATGGTGATCATGTTTTGTGTATTGACTTAAAACCAATCCTGTCTAATAGGATAATGGTAGCTATGGTTATTAAAGAACCAAAGACACCAAAATGTATGGATACTGAATTGAGTTCACACCTATATGACTATGAGCTTGGATTGAAAATATTGTGTTTTCAATTTAAGACTCATAGTTTTGTAGTTAAGTAGAGATAAAAGGTAACTGCTGTAGGGTTGCATTAGATCCTAAGATTTAGGTGCAGTGCTCTCAGATCCAAGACTTCTCACTGATGAAGGACACAAGCCAGAAACCAGTATGGGGATATTGGATGAGTAGGCACTAGATGGGGATTTTATGCACAAGCCTTCTGGTATCCACTGATTATTCTGGTTTGCACTGAGTAGCAATACTGTATGGAAATTTTTGCCTGTTTTAAAAACATCTATAAGCAAGCATAAGAAATGTTTATCATGTGATGTTTACTAGCTTAATACATATGACAACGTACATATTGGCATCAACAAGAGCTTTGAGTGTTCCATAATAGGATTTTTAATGATATGAATGGCTAAAGAGTGGGAGGGTTGAAAAGATTGAAGCTTGTACATTAAAGTTGAAGATTTGCTATCTTAATATAAACTGAGCACTGACTGTTAATGATGAAAAAAGAAAACATTAATAAGAAAATCATAATGATGGAAGGCTAGGTGATAACAGCTTCTTCTCTTTGTTCAAAGCCATGGTTCTCCCAAGATTTTCCTGGGTGAACATCATGGAAAGTAAATAATGCCATTCAGCTGAAATACAATGACCCTTTTTGAGTGCAGTCACATCATGGATATGAAGGAACAAACTGAATAAAATAAAGATAACAATTTCGTAAAATATTCAATACTTATATGTGTTTATAAAAAAAACACAGTATGAGACTGAAATTGGTGCTAACTCTGTTGTTTGTGTTTCCTCTTGTGATGAATCTGATTTCTCACCAGTTCACAAATGAACTCTCATATTGTCAAATAGTGATAATGATTAAAGTATGTATGACAAAATGTAAAATAAATTACACATAAAAACATATTGTCTTGAATAAAATTAAATAGTTAATAAAAAAGTAAAAAAACTTTGACTTGTATTAATTTTTCCAAACATTTGAAACTTTTTATAGTCATATTTTATTTTCTTATTTTTATGCAAATTTTAAAGTAATTTTATCATCTATGAGTTAATGTTGAATGTATTGAAAATTTTAAACTATCCAAATACAAACAACTTGTTAGTAATAACAAATAAATAGACAACACACGTTAGTAATTACACAACATTTTGAGTATCATTCTCCATTCTTCTTCTGGTGTTGCTGGCCTATATGCACAGTGACAATATTTGCTTAGAAGTTGAACTCGCACCTTTAGATTCTTGGATATCAAATTTAAGCAAACATTTATCTTGTTGCTTTGTTTTTATGTGATTTTTGAAAATTACAGAATGTATCCCAAATTTTCAAAGTAAGTTAAGTCTATTTTTGTGCATTTTTTTTCTGCGAGTTTTCTGTGGAACATATCTCCCACATAAAAAATGGCCCAGCTGTATGTTGAAACAGTTTAAGATGATAGGCATTAAAAGAAAGTAACAACAATAATAATAATGATAATAATAATAACAATAATAATAATAACAACAACAATAATAATAATAATAATAATAATAATAATAATAATAATAATAATAATAATATAATGATGATGATGATGATGATGATGTACAATTTTAAAAAAATTAATGAAAACAGTGGACTTTATTATTTGATTATTTTTTTGTAGCTGGTTAATTAATGTAATTTTACTATGAAGTAAAAACTGGTTATTAAAATAATAGTTATAATTTTATCTTGATTATGGATAGATAATTTGAGCATAAGCAGTATGGAAGATTATGTATGCATGTGGAATAAATAGAAATAAATACACACACAGCTATATATTTATTCATCTTATTGTAAAAGAAAATGTATTAGTATTTTTGTAATATAATGAAAGTAACAAACAAGATCATGGGCGAGTCGTACAAGAGGTTTCTCGTCTTTATATTACATACAACTAGTTAGCGGTATATAAATAGATTATTTATTCATATATTTAATGATTAATCTTGTAGTAAATATTAAAATAAGTGAAATAACCTATTTTAATTTATTATTATTTTAAAAGCAAAAAAAAATATTAATGTGCAAAATTTTATTTATTTATTTTTTATTATAATTAGGTGGCTTTAAAGTATGCTATATAGAATGTACATATATAAATACTTTCTTGAATTTAATAGTCTGATAGGTAAGAAGGCAGGACAGAAAAAGAAAAAATCTAAACTCTTGAACTGAATTATAGCCAGAAAAAATTGGCTCCAGAATTCATAATAAAACAATGACATATTAGTTATTTTGGAACTTATAAACAAAAATGGAATTCTAAGTAAAAAAAAAAGGAGAGATTTATTTCTTTTATTGCCCAGGATTGATGGAATAATAAATTTATTTATGTTTATGCCTTTTTCTATCATTCTATAAAAACAAAGCACGAAATATTTGGATATATTCATCCAAATAATCAATATACTCCAATCAACAAATATTTCCATTAGGAGCTTCACTTCTGGTTCACGAATAATGTCCCCAATAAAACTTCATAGTTGATAAAAGAGACTAAACAATTATTTTCTTATTGAGCAGTTAAAACACATTAAGTAATATTCTGTTATTATTAATTTATTTATGTTATTTCAAAGTATTATTGATGGAAAAGTTTTAATATTCGAGAAATAACAATTCAGATATTTTTAACCTTTAAAAAAAGTATTAAAAATAATGTATTTTTTTTTTTTTAAAAATATTGATAGGAAAATGTTTTTATTGATTGTCTATAGACACATATTTGAATATCTATAAGATTTCAAAACAAATAGTTTTTTAAAAAAGTATATCCATTCAGAATTTCAGAATCGAATATTGTTTTATAGACTTTTAAAAATAAGTGTTGATAAATGTAAAACAAATATACACTTATAAATATCAATTTATGAATTAAGTAAAATAGACTTTATTTTGTGAAAGTTAGCAAATATTTTTCTTTATGTTATATATATATTTGTTATTTATAAATTTATTTACATTTGATTACATAAGTAATATTTACTAAGGCTGTAACATCAAGAATGTCCGGTAAAAATACGATAGTAGGGACCTCTACAGGTCACAACCACAAGCTTACGTTTTGGAAGAAAATTTTTGTTTGTCTTTGCCTTTCAGTATGAATGTAAATTTGCATTTGAGGGATGGAGCCTCTGATTTTGTGTGTATGTTAAGCAAAAGTATTATTGCATATAATGTGTAAGCTTAAAAAAAATCTTATTTTACAATTATAATATGTACCAGATAGAATAATGTTGTTGTTGAATAAAAATGATATTGAAGAATTATAGCAAAATAAAAAGTATATGTGTTTTTAACAATATAGAATTTTTTTTTTTTTTTGCTTTAAATGAATAAAAGCAAATGGGCTGAAAAATCCTGTACACAATATTTTATATTTAAGACATATAATCCATCTCTACAGTTTATAAGAGATTTTATGATTATTAATGTTAGTTTGATATAAAATTTCTGTTCAGATTTGTGCCTGAAACATTTAACAAATCACTGTAAATTATAGATGTTTAACAAATATGTAGAATGATAGTAATTGGTATGTGTGCTCAAGGTAATGCTCATTATTGTTTTGCAATTATTTAAAGTTTATTTTAAATTTGGGTAAATATTTAGTGTTGGGATCATAGACTTTTTTCTAACTAATATAAAAATAATCTTCAATATTATTTATTTATCCATTTATTTTTACAATATAATATAGAAGTACATTTCTAAGAAAAAAATATGAATATTTTTAGAATAAGTAAATATAAGAGTGTAGGACAGAGGTTTCCAACCTGGAATACCTATAATTCCAGGGGGTATAAAAGATATGTTTAGGAAGAACCGTGAATAGCAGGAAAATGAGTATATTATTCTATTAATGTATTTTGAAAATAGTTGTATTATCAATAATTCCAGCATATTCCATATTGTTTCTGTTTGATCAGCACACAAGCAACATTTCACATCTCTTTTCATACATGAGTGCAATGAAGTTGCACAGACTCTTTTCATATTGTAGAATTTGATCACTCAAAATGCCTAATTAATAGTCAAGATAGTTGGTGAAAATGCTAAATCTGTGCCCTTCAAGGCTTGCCTTTACGACATCAGCACCTCCTGCATATGCATGTTACATACTACATGGTACACTATTCAACTCCTTAGTTGTTATTATAATGAATAAGGGTAATAAAAGGGCAAAGGAATACAAGGACCAAAAGGATTTGGAACTCTTGATGTAGAATATCATACACATTAGATATTTATTTATGTACTTTATTCTTCTTTACTTTTTTGTTTCAGTGTTAAAATAATTTTGTATTATATTTTATTTCATATATGTTCTATTATAAAAAAATGTATTGTTATTATCAATTTTCATGGTGATCCTTGGTCTCAATTTCATTTATGCATTTATTTTATTTTGAATCAAATACATATCACTCAATGACAGCTATTACAATAGGTTTATAAGATTTGTTCATAATTTTCTCTTTATTATTATCAACATATCATTCACTATTTGTTTCAGAATATATAGTACTAGTGTGTTAGCCAAAAAATTAATGTAACAAGATAGGGAGAGATAGCAAGAACCTGCAATGGATAAGCATCCTGATGTACATGACACTCTTAATTTAGAAATGTTTGCAAGTTGGGATGAATTGTAATCAATTTCCAATATATGGTTTTTTTCCTACAGTTACAATATATTAAATTAGGTCCCTCTGAATAAAACACTTATTCTTTCTAGATTTAACTGGGTTTAAATCCCTTTTATAATAATTTAAAAAAAACACAGGAACAGACTGGATCTTCAAGAAGAGAAGTAGAATACCATTTATAGATGAACCATCAACAGTACCTATAACCAAATCAAGGCTATACAAAGCAACATCTATGATCACATTTGCAGGCTATAGAACTTCTCACTGCTAGTTCAAGCATCCTACATCGAAGCCTTTTATTTATTTTGAGTATAAACTCAGACACCATCTAACCATGTTATATATACATCATATTTTGGATGACAGGCACCCAATCCAGTGCTTGACATATCCCAGGTTAGCTCATAATCTTAAATTAGGGATCAGCACATTCACTTAACATATACAAATAACTATACTCTTAAATTAGTAGTGATGCCCTGACAACAAAGAGAAAGAGAATAGACCAAATAACAATTAAGCAACATTATTATTTATTTATGGACAGACATATACTTAACATAATATAATATAATGAATTTTTATGTAAAAAATATAAATGATGACTTTAGGCTGTAGTTATAATAGTCCTTTGTTAATGTTCCATTTTATTTAAAAATAAAGTGACTATAGACCATTATTACAGAAAATATTATTAAAGTATCTTTACTTAGATTTTCATTTATGTATATTTTCCAGGATTTTTGATTTCCATTTAGTTTTTCTTTTCAACCAATTCACTTTTTGATTCTCTATTGATGGCCTCATGTCTCTCCTTCCTGGTTTCTGTTGAATTATGAAAGAAAGAGACTACCCAGTAGCTTCTTCACAATCTAGGCATTGGTTCTAAGCATTGATTCAGATGGGATAGTTGATGACTTTGCAGCATGAGGTCCTGCTTATGTAGATTGCAGCAGTAATGACTGGTTTGTTACAGCATTTAAAGTTCTCCAAAACTTTAAATCTGCATTCTTCTGCATTCTGTATAGATAGACTCTGAATTGAATGAATAATATGAACCCAACTGTATAGAAATAACACTAATAGCAATCCCAACTGATTTATAGATGGAAGATCAGACTAATTCTATTACAAAATGCATACCAGACTAAATAACAATAGGCCATAGTGACATTATATACTTTTTATCTTTCTTATCATAGTTTTTTTTAATTTTGATTATAACTTAAATCTATTTTTTTTCTTAATTAATTATTTTTTACATTTTGTTAATTTAATTGATTTTTACATTGCACATTATCTAATCTTTTGCTTCGATTAATCTACTATCTCACTGATAGTTTACATAGTTTGTAGTTACTTCAATTATTAATTTCAATTTTATTATCAACCAGTATTCTTGCAAACTTAATTGCATTCCAAAGCTTTTTACTAATCAATTTTTATTCTGTTTTCACATTTACTTATTTTAATTTATAACAATTTATAAAAAGGAGTGTTTAAATCTTTATTTCTAACTTTCCCTATTTACTTATTTTAAAAAGGAGAGAATGTTTTAAATCTCTCTGTACCCTGTTTGTTATTAAAAACTTTATTCTCTTTTAAAAGAAAATTTAACACAATCTGTTTTTATTTTTACAAACTACATTTTTAAAAAAAAACTCTACTTAATTAATTAAAAATTTTGGACCATTTTTTCATATAAATTTGTTCATAATTTTATTTATTTTTTTAAATTATGAAACATGTAATGCAAGGTATATGTAGATTTATAACACTTATCTTGCTAGCATTACATCATACATCCCATCATTTGAGAGGTAAAATGTATCAGTTTGATCCATTTTAGCTCTGACATTTTATTTTTAACAATTTCATTTGATTTTTGATTTTTGTTTTATTTATTTAATTTTTTTTTTACCAAATAAATGTCCAATTGCTTACAGATTAACAAAAACTACAAAGTGTGACTTTATACTGTTCTATCTCACAGGCCATAATCTACATTTACTGGCAATGATTATATCATATGTGATAACCACAAGGGACAACATGCATCTTTCCAATATGTATGAAGAGGGTAATTCTGAGACTGGCAGACTACATCTGACTTATATGCAACTTGCACAATAAAAAATACTTTAATTATATTTTATGCTGGAATTTTTCTTCGAGTGAATTGAATGATCCCAGGATTTTTTCCCTTAGGTCTGCATCCTAGAAAAATATTGTGTTGCTGTGAATAGCTATATCCATCAACTGACCATTTGGCTAATACTAAAAAAATGTTATTTAATATAACTATTGGTATGCTTTTTAAAAAAATATGGAGTCATTGTGAATTGCAGTATTCATCAAGTGACCATTTGACTTATGCTAAAATGAGATTTATTATAACTATATGATGTTGGGACTCTTATTTCCAACTAACTGATTTGCAGATTATCTGGATCTATTTTCCAGGGTACATATTTATTTTAGATAATAGACTGGTACAACTTCCAGCATGTTGGATGAATCCAGAACTTTTCTAGTGGAACCTTATCCTATTAGATAATCTTTTCCATTTAGTCCATTACAGGTCTTAAGTTCACATAGTGACAGCCTACATTTAGTACTTTATCAACATTTATCTATACTTTTTCCCCTCCATGACTATTAATCTACACACAAACTACACCTACATGTAAAATTATTTTGCAATATTTTATTTATTTTATTATAGATTTTATTTATTATATGCTTTATTCAATTTATTCTTTTAGATTTCATGAAAAATTTCTATTTATTAGAGCTTTATTCAATTTATATACTTTTATTTTATCACCATATATTTGATTCTCAATAAATTCTTATTTTATCTTATTTATTTAATTCTACTTCATTTCTGTTATTGATTCTTAAAAAGAAAAAAAAACTTTGTTTCATTTAATTTTATTTATTTTGTGATCTTTCCATTATTTTCCCCATTTTTCAATGGAATGAAGTGTTTGACTAAATATTTTAAATCAAACAAAGTGTTTGAGTAACTTGAAAAAAAACACCCCAGTCCTCTCTAATTCCCACCTGACTATAAACAACCCCTATATTAAATTTATTTATCTCTCTGGCTGCTTTTTACTCTCTCCTTTTTACTTGCAATTCATGCTCTTTTTATTTTATATTTTTAACTATTATTAATTATTTTATATGTGTAATATTACTATTTGCTTGCCTTGGTCCATTTCTCTTCTCACACTGCTCACCAATTTCACTTATATAACTATGCAGTTTAGTATTTAATTTAATTTTCAGTTTTGGACTTTTTTTTTAAATTTAATTGTCATTTTACTTTTTTTAACTTTGATTATGCTGGGTCAATTTATGGCACATCAACTCCCAAAGTTGGAAGGCATTTGAACAGGATGTGTTTATAATATTTTTTTAAAAAACAAAGGAACAGACTGGCCCTTCAAACAGAGAAATAGAATACCATTGATAGATGAACTATCAATGGTACCTATAACCAGATCAAGACTTGACATAGCATAACTTACAATCACATTTGCAGGCTATAGCCTTTCTTGACTGCTATATGAAACATTCTACTTCCAAAGATTTTATGCTTTTGAGTATAAACTCAGGCACCATCTAACTATGTTATATAGTCAGCATACTTCAGATGACAGACACCCAATACAGAACCTGACATATCCCAGGCTAGCTCATACTCTTACATCAGGGTCCAGTACATTCATTTAACATATATAAATAACTATACTCTTAAATTAATAGTGACACAATGACAAGAGAGAGAGAGAGAGTGAGAATAGACCAAATAACAATTAAGCAACAGTATTATTTATTTATGCACACATATACTTAACATAATAATTTTTTATACAAAAAATATAAATGATTACTTTAGGCTATAGTTATAACAGTTCTTTGTTAATGTTCATTTCAATTAAAAATAAAGTGTTTATAGACCATTGTTATGAAAAATATATTTAAAGTATCTTTATTTAGGTTTTCATTTGTGTGTATATTCCAATGGTTTTGTTTTCCATTTTGGTTTTATTCTCTAACTGGTTGGCTTTTTGTTTCTCCATTCATGGTTTCATGGCTCTCCTTGCAAGTTTCTTTTTAAATAATGTGACAGAGAGTATGTGACAGCTTTTACTTCACAATCTAGGCATTGACTACAGGCATTGATTGAGGTGGAATAGTTGATGAATTTGGAGCATGAAACTTTGTTTAATACTCCTATGGCTTATGTGGCTGCTGCATTATGTAGACCACAGCAGTAATGACTGATTTTTTACAGCACATAAAGTTCACCAAAACTCCGAATCTGCATTCTTCTGCATTCTGTATGGCTAGATTCAGAATTGAATGAATAATATGAACCCGACTATATAGCAATAACATTAGTAGCATTCCCAACTGATTTATAGATTGCAGACCAGACTAATTCAATTACATAATGCAGACTGGAATAAATAACAATAGGTCATAGTGACTTTATATACTTTTTCTCACTCATGGTTTTAATTCTTTATCATAGTTTTTAAATTTGATCGTAACTTAAATCTGCTTTTTTCTTAATTAACTTTTACATTTCATTAATCTAATTTATTTTTCCATTGCACATTATCTAAACTTTTGCTTAGATTTATCTCATCAATAATTTACATAGTTTGTAGTTGCTTCAATTATTAATTTCAATTTTATTATCAACCTGTACTCTTGCAAACTTAATTGCATTTCAAAGCTTTTACTAATTAATTTTTATTCTGTTTTCACATTTTTTTATTTTAATTTATAACAATTTATAAAAAGGAGGAGTTTTTAACTCTTTATTTCTAACTTTCCTTATTTACTTATTTTAAAAAGGAGATAGTGTTTTACTTTATTCTCTTTCAAAAGAAAATATAATGCAATTTTTTTTTATTTTTACAAACTACATTTTAAAAAAATCTACTTAATAAATCTAATCATAACTTTATTTTTCTTTAAATTATGAAACATGTAATGCAAGATATATATAGTTTCATAACACATATCTTGCTATTGTTACAATATATAATATATCACAGTATAATTTTATTTTCAGAACCTTAAATAATAAATAAATTGAAATTGCCAAAGAATGTTTTCAATTTTTGGAATCTCTAGTGGATAAATTAACTTTCATAATCCATTAATTTATATTATTCTGCATGATTTTTCATTTTAGTTTCATGATGGCAAAGAAATTATTTTTTTATTAATAAAAGTAGCTTTGTTATTTTTTTTTCTTCTTCTAAGTAATACTTTTACTTTATCTTATAAAAAAACTATTCACTGGATTTTATTTATACATTTGTTATAAAAAAATATGGGGTTTAATAAAAGTTCTTTAAGCTATTCCCTGACAGAGGATAGTTATATAATATTTATATTTGCTTAATATCAATAAAAAGATAACTAATAATCTAGTAGGAACTTTTTTACCAATAGCTAGTACACAAATGCAGCTGTTTTCCATCAAATTTTTATTTGAGACAAGACAATATGTGGGAAAAAGTAATAAAAAAATATTTAAGAATAATATATTAATAAGAATTGAATATGTAGAATTCAATAGAAACTTATGAGAAAGAATTAACAATTATCCAATAAAATACTTTGATATTTGATAAAGAAAGTTATAGAAGAAAAAATATTCAAAATATAAAATAACATCTTGAAATTTGAAGGAAAGTTGTTTCAGTAATAAATTGAAATGATTTAGTGATTAATAAAACGATGAATGATTTTTGTGAATCAAAGTTCTATGGAGAATTCCATTGTAAAAAAAGGAAAATAAAATAGCCCATATAATTGCAATGCTTGTATTGCAAGACACTTTAAATGAAGAAGTAAAGCAATTAATTAAATGTAAGAAAGTGAAACTCCAGACAATGGTAGAATTATTATATATTCTTTAAAAATATATATAAATTATTAGCAAAGATATATACAAAATATATAAATGATAATGATATAACAAATAATGGGAAGAGTACAATAATTGTTATTTTAAAAAGATAACAGAAAATACAAAAAATTTCAGATCTGTTCTGTACAAAATCTTTGTCCATATGATAACTTATCTACAGAAAACTATATTCAGATCAATAAAAATAATTATATTTTAAAACGTTATTCTTAAAATAATTTACATTCCAGTATTTAAAAGTGCTGCAGAAAATATCAATGAGTATGAGCTGTCATTATGTCTTGGTATGTAATTTGTGAAAAGATATTTGTACCTATCAGGATTTTCACAGTGGTTGCATATGTTTATCTAGAGAATATTGTAATATACTGAACAACATTTATTAAAATGTAATAACAATGATTAGAATATCTGCTACACTAAGAACATTAGCATGGATTAGATTATATGACAGAATAATTCCATTTCATTAAAATCTTTTACAGTAGTTTTACAATAAATATATCATGAATTAAAATGGAAATCTAAAGAAATAAAATTAAATGGAATTTATTTATGTTATCTAGATTTTTCAGATAATAACTACTTTTGTAAATATTACATCAGAGTTTCAGTAAATGTCATAAAAGTTATCAGATAAAAGTAAATAAAACAAATGGCCCCCTCCCCCAATAATTTGAAACAATATGCAAATATTTTGTGTAGGGCTAAAATAATGATATTCATAAATTATAAAAAATTAATAATTACAAATATATTGGGGCACTTTAACAAAAAAGTGATAATGAGATTTTAGATCCTAATAAAACAAAATATATAAAGATCTATTTAAAGTAAAACCAAAAAGAATCCAAAATAAAATAAATGGGTGAGGAAACAAACATGTATTATTAATAATATTGAAGAAATTGAAATTTAAATGAAAGTGGGTTGGAGATATTGTTAGAAAAGTGATAATAAATGGGAAATGGAAATCAGACTGAATCCCCCAAAATAATATAAATCAGGAGGTGGGGAGGTATGTGTAATGAATGGATAAAATAAAAAAATTTGCTGGGTAATTATGAAAGAAAGTTATGGGTAAGATAGATTGGATTAAACTTGGAGTTTGAAATGACTGAAAATCTGCATATATAAATATGTAAAAGGGATGGACGCATATTTTTTATTAATATGTAGTGTCTTATCATTATTGCATATTAATGGTTCGCGGAAAATATTTACTATAAAAAGATAAAAGGAAAATAGCTTTGAAATATTTCTTTACCTACAACCTCTCATAGATAAACAATGACAAGGAAATGGTGAAGATTTGAACGATTTTTACATGTTTAATTTTTATTAGGCATTTATTTAGACCACAGATTATTACATTAATAAATAATATGTCAGTGGTGTAATTTTCACTACGTCACACTCCCACTTCTTGGGACCCATATACCTTTTTCAGATATCCTTGGCCCATATGTTTATGATTACACCTCTCCACAAGGTAAGCGGATAGAAACTAGTACTTACGTTGCGTTGTAGTGGTGTCTTGAGAATTATACTACGGAAATATTATTTTATATACTTGTTTAATTACCATATGGTTTAGATGGATAGTGCTTGTTTTGTGGGATGACAGATAAGTACAGTTGCACTATGAAGTCCTTTGAATAATTTACTTATCCATTCTTTTATATGATCAGTTATTGTTTTAATTTTATGTAGTTTTTGGTCTATAATTTATTTATTTTGATATAGCTAAGTTTTTTTTTTAGAAATGTGTTTGCTTTTTTCTTTTTAAATATATTTTAGAATGATTTATTTATGTCATTTATTTAATTGAATTCTTATATTATTTTTATATCTTATACGATAATTTAGTTCTCTTGATATTCTTTATTCTTATTTAACTTTTTGGATTGTAAATATTTATTTATTTGTTTTAAAGTGATATTATTATGAAAAGAATTGGGGAAGTGTTGAGATGTTTATTATATCTATAATGATATTATTATGATTATTAATTGCGATTGTTAAAAGCTGCAGTAAATACGACAAACTTTTCTTTAACAACAACAAAGATGGATTAAAATTAATTGCAATCAAAAATAAAAGTAGTAATTTTCTTTAAGGCACCTGCAGTTTCTTGCTATATATATATATTTTTTTAACACATTAATTTTATATATATATAAAAAAACAGCATTAATAATGGCAAAAGAAACATGAAAATTTAATCAGGTCTTTTGAAAACATAACAGTTTTCATCTTTTTAAAAAGAATTACTGAGAATAAGAAACATTAAATGAATGGCTTTTTTCTTTTCTTGAAAAACGTTACACGCCAGCGGCATTTAAATGTGTTAAAAGTTGTTACAACTCGCGGCAACCATTCTTAAATAATATTAAACGTCAAAGTTCACAATGTTTTAAAAAAAAAAATGACATTACTGTAGTTTCTAAATTCTCGACGTTGAAATTTATATAATTAGGTAATAGTATGAATATAAAAAAAGTATGCTTTAAAAAAAAAAATCTGGCTGGAAAATAAAAACATGTCATTAAAAGAATAACAAACAAAATAACAAGCTTTAAAAATTATTTTACTGTCACATCAGTTTTAAAAAAATAATTTTATTTACATGTATATGCAGTATATGTTTACCACAAAAACTACTACTATATATACATCACAACGCACTCACCATATAATATATAGTTATAATAACCTTTACAAACTAGTAATAAAAAAGCGATATATAAAATATTTGTATACTATTCAAGAATTACATTTATTTCCTTATATTTAAAATATAAAACTTTAAAGCAAGATGAACATTTTCTATTGTATTGAAAAATCTTTATTTATGATTATATACAGTAAATTTGTTTTTGGATAGACTAAATAAAAAATTGTTTTGTTATTTATTAATCTTTATTGTAAACAACAAAAATTATAGCAATATAAAATATTATAATTTTAACTGTTTTTTAAATTTTATTTTCATTCTAAAAAAGACCTTTGATTAGAAGACATCATCTTTTAGATGTTATAGGATATTCATTTATTAAATTAGAATATATACTATTTATACTAGATTCTCATGGATTAATAGCAATGAATCTGCTGCTATGCTTAATCATGAGTTCGAATCTTGATGAAGTGAACATGTTTTGTTTTTGTTTTTTTTAACAAACTTAAAATTTTATTTTTACTTATCTGGTCACAGACAACTCAAATGACCATTTAATATAAATAAATGAATGGTTATCTAACTATTCTTAGCTAAAGGGTAAATCAATGAAAAAGTACTGTCCTAAAACATACAGGACTATATTTTCATATGTCATATTATTTATTCATGCTTAACAGTCTCATGGAATGATATAAATATTAACAAATTTAAAGAAAGAAAAGACCAAAATAAAGTAGATATATAGTAGTATTTGGTGATATATAGGTTTCAAAATATCATTATCAACATTTTCAATTATTATTGATCCATTACAGTATAAAGATCTTTCAAAATTTAATCCAGTTTCTCTGGTTTCTAGCTTCTCTTCTTCTCATTACATCAGAAAAACTGTTTATTTCATCAATCCATCTCACATGTACTCTCTATATCTCAGTCTCTTGGGATCGAGTTCAATATTTCAATAGTATAGCTATTATCATATTTTTCTCAATATGTTTACTCCAGCTCCACTTCAGTCTCTTCATTATTTTAAAAATGTCTTTAATGTTTTCTCAGCCACCCTTGTATTTTTTTTATCTTCTTGTTATTCCATATATCTCTTCATACTTAATTGAATAATCTAAAGTATCTGCATTGCTTTTCTGTTAAGTGTACAAGTCACAGATTTATAAGTAGAAACTGAAAACATATTTATCAAAAAAACCTTCCTCTACAAACACATAGGTCCATTTTCTTTCAACATTAAGTAATTTCTCCAAAGCCCTCCATCCAGATTTAACTTTATGATTAATTTCATCTATTATATTTCTATCTGTATTAGTATTTTAACCAAGGTGTGTGTCATTGTTAACTTCTTTTAATTAAACCTTAGCAATCTTTTTTTTTTAAAAAAAAAAAAATTCCCCAAACATTATTTTGTTTTTTTTTTTAGCTTTTATCTTTAGTCCTATTTGCAAATTTTAATCTGATAACTCTTGCAACACTTCCTGATGTTCTGAATAATTGTTTTCTAAAACAACCACACCATATGCAAAATCTAGATGATCTAAATAATCCCCATTTACTTTGAATCCCTTAGCTTCCCATTTTAATCAGCAAAATATTTCTCATAAAACTACTGTAAACAATTTTGGAGATAAGGAGTCAGACTGTCTTACACCCTTCTTAATGTATTGTTGTTGCATTTTGATAAATATTATGATATAGTCTGGATCTGTATCTTGATAATTTACTATATATAGAATTAAATGCCCTTTCATAAGCTACAAATCTAAAGTATAATGGAAGTTCATGTTCATTGGACCTTTCTATAACTTCTCTGGATACTTGGATACAAACCATTGTGCTAAAATAACTTTTAAATCCTACCTCTTTTAGTTGGTTTTACAAAATTATAATTATCTTAAAGAAAATTTTTTATAGAACTAATAAAATATTGATAGGTCAATATGTCAATATTATGACTACATTGTTTCAGATTACCTTGTAAATGTTTATTTTTTTTAGATATTTTATATATAGCTTTGCCAACAATTTTCCAGTTTCATCAACTGCTTTTTTAAAGATATAGATAATAATTTCATCATTACTTGTGATTATTCTCTTCTTCATTGATTTAATTTCATGTCTCACTTTTTTATTTTAAATGCCTACTTATTCAGAAGATGTAACAGGTATTGGAGATAGTTTGTTTTCTTGTTCTTGTTCTTAATTGCTATATCATTCTTTATATATAGAGTTTGCAAGTAAGCTCTTAACAAGCTTTGCAGAATATCATCAACCCCAGACTTGTTTCTGCTATTGGCTTTCTCAGTGGGGTGCTAGGATATTCAAGCATTAGATTAAAAATACCAGGACAAACCCAGCACATTATCTAATGGATAACTATTAAGTATAAAATCTTAAATTTTCAGACATTTATATGTCTTCCAATTCAGCTAACTTAAATAGCCATATAAAACTGAACCAAATTCAGATACACCATATATTAATAATTTTCATGATGTTATCTCTCTTTTTAGTAATAATTCTGTTTTTTCTTGTTATTGCAGAAATAAGATTCATACAAATTCCAAAATGTTGTTCTACAGTTTTGAGATTTTTATCCTGTTCTTTAACTTTTCTTGTTAATTCACAATTATACTTTATTATATATCATTTACTCTTTTTCCTACCATTTTACAAAACTCTAGATATTTAGTTTTTTTTTTAATGGATTATTTTTCTATATTTTCATTTTCCTTCTTTTCTTTATATATTTTCTTGTCTTTGTAGAAAAATTACCAATAAATAGCTTTCTTACACTAGTTATCTTTGTTGGAGTTTTTAATAGTGTGTCAATTATCTTCTTATTTATTTCATTTAAACATAAACTATGTTCAAAATCTGTTAATATTTTTAAACAATTTCTAATTTCTAATTTAAATTCATTGGAATGTTTCTGAGGATTATAAATATCAATTGAGAATAGTGTTTTTCTCGCTAATTTTTGTCTCTCTAGTTTTGCATTAACATGTTTACCTTACATCTCTCTAATTGATAATTACTTCCTGTGTTAAATTTACTAAGAAGAAGATTACACTCCTCAAATATATATTTTACATTAGTCAAAATGTAATCCTATTCTACAGTATGTTCATTTTGGCTGTTTACTGACCATTTTAATTTAGCTTTTTTTTTTTTCAAAGAAAAAAATTATAAAAATCTAAGTTAAATTCCAAAGCTATTACATTGGTTCTTCATAATTATGAAAAAGAACATGACCGCAGTTGTGATTTGAGTGTTGTTAAAATTTTGTGTGAAGAAAGAAATGATCATAAAAGTAAAATAAAAGAGATGTTTTCATTATACAAAATGAATACATAATGAACCAAATATCAAACAGCATGCAAATCAGCAAACCATGAATATAATGTGAAAGCATTGAAAGTATATTTGGTACAACAAATCTTACTAAATTTTATATTTAACCTCTGTTTTAGTATTATTTACATTAATATATAGTTTTTCTACTTTTGCAAACTTCACATGTCCTGTGACCTCTCCCATTTATTCACCATAACCAAATCTACCCATAGCTCTTTCTTCTTTTAATTGTTTACAAATACTAGCATTAAAGTTCTCCATAACAATTTTAAAATGTCATTTTATGTGATGAAAAGCCTTCATAAATCCATATAAAAATCATTTACTTTGAGAACATGTTGATGCATAACATAAATTAATTGCATTTTTTATCTTCTATTATGTTAAATAATCAGTCTTGCAAATCTCTCTAAAACACCATCAATCTCCACAATGTTGTTCTTTACTTTTTATATCTACTGAATCCAACTTTACTTGTGCTTTTAATATCTGTGCCTTTATAGTAAAGTACAAGTCCACATTTTAAATCAATTTTCTCCATCTTTTTTTCAAATTTCACAAAGTCCAACAATACCCCATTCAATATTAAACTGTTTTTCCAATTTATGCAATCTTCCTTCATTTGAAAATGATGCTCAGCTGCAAGTGTCTAATTGAAAAGTTATCATCAAATGGCAGTTTGGATCTACAATAAAGAGATTCATAGCATCCTTCACCTCTAGTCACCTACTACTATCTTAGTTGGTGACTTTATAGCTACCTGAAAATAAAAGCCATAATTTTGTTTGATCTGGAATCAGTGTAAATGTCTACTTTAAAAAAATTATTCACATACACATTTATTCTGCCTACAAGAAAACCCAACTGATATTTTAATTAAGAATTATTAGAAAATGAGAAGAAAGACCATGGTGTTTCTCATTTTAAATTCCAAGATAAAAATATCACTGCAACAGTACCAACATATGGGGTAAACAGTAGAAATTTGACCAACTTGGTTCCTTTAAGACCTCGAAGAAGAATCAAAGATCTTCTTTCAGTTAATAGTAAGGGCCATTTCATGGATAAGAGGCATAATTGTGCAAGTTAAATTCCAGCATTCCAGCTACGTAAAATAAAATTGATAAATTAAAACAAAATGAATTCTATAAAATTTTGTTTAAATAAATATTCACGCACATACATTTCTTTATTAATACCATAACTACAATAACTTCCAATAATAACTAAATCTATTATTTCAATTATCTTACTCTCTTTTATTTTATTTATTTAAAACAACTTTACATTTAAATGAAAATAAAAGAAAATATTAACTTGATCAATTTTTAAAAATTAAAAGTTTAAAAAGGAAAACAAAACAAATTTTCACACGAAAAAACGGCAACCAAATAAGATTAATAAAATCTTTATTTTTAAAGATTACACATTTTAGAATTTATAGTGAGGACGAACTATTACAATATATATGACAAAAATTAAACAAGTACCAACTAAAAACCTTTCTTTTCAATGGCCTTGACAATGACTGACTTCCGTGATTTTATTTTTGTTAATCTATTCCACTTTAGAATTTTATTTAATAATACCTATGTCACCATAATTCATTACTGCACAGGACAAAGATACGTAACATTTTTTAACACTGTCATTAAAATTACAAAGTATCTCATTTGGAGATCTTTGGAGAGGGCGTCAATGAATCTTCGACTTTAATTTACTCTCTGCATCTACCCGTATTCTCATTTAGTTGGTCTGGCTTTCATTTTGATAACAGAAACTGTATTTGATTTATTAATTTAATTTTTTTAAAAAAGAACAGAAATCTACAGCCATAAATAAACCTCAAATGATCCAAACCATAGATACAATGGCATATATTTTTAAAGAGCAATTGTGATGGTAATTGTATATATAAATATAATAAAGCTATATATAAATATAATAAAGTTACAAATATTGAACATAAATATAATAAAGCTGATTTTGCTTACATTTTTAATTTGGTTTATAAATGTAAAGCAAAACAAAACAGCCCACACTCATCAACACTATGAATGTTGATGCTGATAATACTTTTGGTGTTAAAAAGTGTGAGTTTCTTTTTTCTTGTTATAAATATATATGTTAAATCATTAAAAATGTTTTTTTTTTTTTTTTTGCCAATTACCCTTACTTTAAATTTGTAATAATATTAGAAGGATGATCTTCTGACTGTTGTTAATTTTCCAAATAAATCATAACTAGGTATAAGTATTTTATTTTGGAAAAAGTTATTATATCCTATACTACTTCAAATATTCGTTATAATTGATTAGTATTCCTGATGTATATTTATAAACATCAGATACTGAATCTGCAGGCCACTTGGTGTAATAGAAATTCTTTCAATCACAACCATAATCTTGAATGTATTTGGTTGGTATTTTAAACGTTTTTTACATATAAAAATATTTTCTAATAAATTTGTATTTGTTTTCAGATAACTAGTTTTCTAATCAACGTTGCTATCCATTTGATTAATGGGAAGACTTTGATAAGTCAATGTATTACACTATAAAAACAAAAAAATACCAATAATTGCTTTTATTTAATATGTTTTTGTCACAATATACAAACTATCAAATACGGTATTATAAAGTCAAATTTAATTATTAATGTGTCCCAAACTTTTGCAGGCTGCACATATCAAAGAGCCAGTCTTTTTTTTTTTTTAGCAAATTGAGAGTAAATGAAAGTCTACTTTAACATGTTCTTATGTGTATGTCTGTTTATATATATATATTTTTTTTAAAAATAAAAAAATAAGTAAATTGTTTTTCTAGCAATTTATAAAACCTTTAAGAAAAAAAACAAGTGTTCAATTATACCGTGATTGTCATCTAAATGCATTACAAATTAATAAATAGATTATATTAAAAATACTCAAATCAAATACATTGTCAATATAAACTAAATTACCTCTTCTTTGGTTTTAAAATTAGGAAAGAAAAAAACTTCAGCAATATAAGAGAATCTAATAAATTCTTAACTTATATAAAAGCTTCTGAGCAATTTAAAAATGAGAAAAAATAGTTGTCATGGCAAATACGTTTTCATGCTTATGATAATACAATATAAACATATTTCAAACTTCTATACGTGCAGTGTTTAGTCATCTAATATAATTATAGAGGATTTATTTATGTTTGAAATATTTCATAATTTCCAACACCATGCAGTCATTTTTTTTTTTTTATTTCAAGTGTCTCAGTCATAGAACAACTATCCACCGTAATAATAAAACCCTAACGCTATTAAGACAAATACCTGTTTTTGTATTATATAGGGGAAAGTCTAGGCACCCAAAATTTAAAACAATATTGATTACCTGGTTTTAGGTAACATAAAATATCTAAGTGCCAGATATACATTTTTCAGAAGAAGCTCTTTTCCTCTTGGAAATACAATAAAATTACATTAATTTAATATAAAGGTGTAATCAGGTTAAAAAGTGATTTCTTTTACAAATTAATTGTAGAATGCAAGATTGATGTAACAATATATAGGAGATGTATAATTCTTCTAATAATGCACTTCTTATTAAAATTCATGGATTCATCCTGGTTTAAACACAAAGTAAAATAATCATTGCATTTGTTTTAAAGCATTTTTTTTATTAAAGACAGATCAAATGATATTGAAGTCACCAAAAAAATCGATAGTTTTTAAGCATGCACTATTTAGAAATTTTTCAATACTAGTTATGCACTTCATTCCAGGCTTCCTACACCTGCATTTATAAAAAAAAAAAAAAATTTCGTAGCAGCCTTTCAAGAGATGCAAATTAGAATCAAGCAGATTGTTAACTTTTAGAATGAATAGATTAGAACTGTATGTATTTTTTTTCTTAAAAAAATATTTACAGTGTCAGATAGTTACATTTTGCTGAATACAATAGCTTTTTGTAGAAGTTCAAAGCTTTTCAACCAATCTGTGTGGTGTTGTCATCATATTATTTAGTGCAGTGTCTATATATATGTAATATTATGGTATGAGCACAGACTTTCAGACGACCCACCACTTTCCAGTCCATCTAGTAACACTGATACACTTAAACACATATATGTTGAAAAGATAAATAATCACCAATATGCGTATTTCATGCTAAACCAACAATCATCAGTTGGTCCAGATTATCATCTCTACACATATATAATATAAGTGCTCAGATATTTATTAAGATAGACAATCCATATACTTTAATGGACAGGCTTCAATCTACTCCACCCTCCAACTCTTCAACCGTCCATCCAATTGAAAATCTGATGATGGAATGCTGAAATGTTGTCTCATCATCGGATATGGTAATCTGCATCTATGTGTCCACAAAGAGATGCTCTGGTACAAGGATATGATCTCTGTTCTTCATGCTTATTAGTATTTTTATAAGTGTTCTAAGGATCACTATGTCTTTGACTGAAAATATGTTGGCACCTGGTGATCCATAAAGCATGTAGTAAGCTTTATGCTAGCCTGATGGTTGCATGCTTTCCTTGTTTCATTGCTTTGTCAATTGACAGGACATTCCCACAGACAGGGGAAACACCAGTGATGATTTTGTTTTTAGTGTATCCCAAGTATGAGCAAACAAAGAAAATGTGGTCCAGAGTCTCATCATGTATATTACAAAGTTTGCATATAGTGCTTATTTGATGAAATCCTCTTTGCATCACCAAAAAGTAACTGGTGGGAAAAGAGGACAAGCTAAACTTAATTATAAATTCAACCATCTTATGTATTTATATTATGATGTCAAACAAGAAGTAATATATTATTCAGGCAGATGGCAAAAAAGATAATACCTAATTTATACTTAGTTTTAAAAGAAGGTTTCTCATTAATGCTGCTTTATTAACTCCATAACCAACATAAATTAGATCTTGTCATTCTTAAAATTTCACATTTCTTAAAATTGAAAATTGATGGAAGATAACTGATGATAATATAGTGTTTATATTAAGTTTATATATAAATAGAACTCCACAATTCTCGCTACTTTCAATAGTTTTTGGCAAACCTGTAATAGCAGCTGCCAAAACATTTTTTTTTTAAATATTTAAAAATAATTTATTCCAGATTGGAACAAAAACCAAAGTGCTCTTTATAGCCAGTATTAGTCTAACAAACATCCAGAAAATAGTGACAAACAAAATTTCTTCCATATAAAGCTAGAAAAAAAAGTGGAGAAACATCTTGGAAAGAGAATCCTTTATAGAATGAAGTTTAAAGGCCTTATTATATTTATATAAAATTGACTATTTTTATATAGCAGTGATTATTCTCCTTTTTGACAGAATGAGAAAAAGCATTAATAGATCAGGGCTAAAAACTTGCCTTTCAGAATTGTCATCTGATCTTCTAATAATATATATGTAAATATGTAATTATAAAAAATACACTCTTAAAGCAACTATTGATATAAAGATTTAACTTGCCTTCTATTTACAGTAACCTATAATAGCTATTTTCTTTTGTGTTTAGTGAAGTCACTTTAAATCCAAGTTCTTGTAAGTATTTATACCCAGATACCTATTATTATTAAATGCTTTTATATTAACTTGTTCTATCTGTGTTTCTGTCAGGATGTCCACCATTTTGAATTTTTAACAATTAAAAAATATATTCCCTGATTAGAATGCACAACCTTACTTTTCACATAAAAGATCCTTAACAACTGACCCAACAATATTATATATATTTGTAGAGGAAAATTTGGTTAATATTAATTTATTTAATTAATTAAAATTAAATATTTCCTACTAACATCAATATTATTATTCTGAAATAATTAATATTTCATAAATAATTAGCAAAAACAAAATGTGTAAAAAAAAGTTAAAGAAATATATGTTGTTGTTTTTTTCATTTCAAAATTCAAAATGAATACAACAGACAAAATCATTGACAGAGTGTCTTTTTGTGGAAAGAACAACATAGTAAAAAAAAGACTCACAAAGAAACTTATTTTATTTAAATTGAAATTATATGTTTTCTTTATAACTAAAAAATAAATATTTTAAAAAAGATTTTTTTAAAAAATGCTTTTATATAAATAGTCCACTAAAAAAGAAAAAATCAAATAATAATCCATATCAAAAAAGCATTTGAGGCTCAAATAAATCATAAAAATCAAATGTCTCAAATATTTTTATGAAATGGATTATTACTTTGTTGTTTTTTAGTAAACTATTTGTATAAAAGCATTATTTAAAGAAAATATTTTTTAAAATATTTTGCAGAAGATGAATATTTTTCTTGACATTATGCAAATAATACATAATCTTCTCCAGATATATATATATGATAACAGATGGTGTTCTACCAAAAACACCGTAAAGCGTAGTTTTCTGTTTACATAAACGTCAGAGCAAGCATTCACTCTCTCTAACTTTAATTCCACTTTCAGATCATGATTTCAAGCTATTTGCTATCGTCAGTGAAAGACAGGAATAAAAAACTAGATCTACACACAAACTCTGAGCATTTATGAAACAGTTTCTATTCAGCTTGCAAGCGTGAATCTTTTAGACATGTTAATGTCTTCAAACTCAGCATAGCAAGCCAGATAGCTACATGGGTCTGATCTCAGTTCAGCATCACCACATAGTAGAAGCCTCATTTATGAAAAACACAAGCTAAAAAACTTGCTAATGCTTGGATTTATGATAACAGATGGCATTCTACCAAAAACACCATCAAGCATAGTTTTCTGTTTACATAAATGTCAGAGCGAGCATTCACTATCTCTAACTTTAATTCCACTTTCAGATCATGATTACAAGCTATTTGCTATCATCAGTGAAAGACAGGAATAAGAAACTAGATCTAAACACAAACTCTGAGCATTTATGAAACAGTTTCTATTCAGCTTGCAAGCATGAATCTTTTAGACACATTAATGTCTTCAAACTCAGCATAGCAAGCCAAATAGCTACATGGGTCTGATCTCAGTTCAGCATCACCACATAGTAGAAGCCTCTGCAATATACATCATTGCAAGAAAGACCTCAAAGGTACATTTATGAAAAACACGAGTTAAAAAACTTGCTAACGCTTGTATTTATGATAACAGATGGCGTTCTACCAAAAACACCATCAAGCATAGTTTTCTGTTTACATAAACGTCAGAGCAAGCATTCACTATCTCTAAGTTTAATTCCACTTTCAGATCATGATTTCAAGCTATTTGCTATTGTCAGTGAAAGACAGGAATAAGAAACTAGATCTAAACACAAACTCTGAGCATTTATGAAACAGTTTCTATTCAGCTTGCAAGCGTGAATCTTTTAGACACATTAATGTCTTCAAACTCAGCATAGCAAGCCAGATAGCTACATGGGTCTGATCTCAGTTCAGCATCACCACATAGTAGAAGCCTCTGCAATATACATCATTGCAAGAAAGACCTCAAAGGTACATTTATGAAAAACAAAAAAACACAAGTTAAAAAACTTGCTAATGCTTGTATTTATGATAACAGATGGCATTCTACCAAAAACATCATCAAGCATAGTTTTCTGTTTACATAAACGTCAGAGCGAGCATTCACTATCTCTAACTTTAATTCCACTTTCAGATCATGACTTCAAGTTATTTGCTATCGTCAGTGAAAGACAGGAATAAGAAACTAGATCTAAACACAAACTCTGAGCATTTATAAATCAGTTTCTATTCAGCTTGCAAGCGTGAATCTTTTAGACATGTTAATGTCTTCTAACTCAGCATAGCAAGCCAGATAGCTACATGTGTCTGATCTCAGTTCAGCATCACCACATAGTAGAAGCCTCTGCAATATACATCATTGCAAGAAAGACCTCAAAGGTACATTTATGAAAAACAAAAAAACACAAGTTAAAAAACTTGCTAACGCTTGTATTTATGATAGCAGATGGCGTTCTACCAAAAACACCGTCAAGTGTAGTTTTCTGTTTACATAAACGTCAGAGCGAGCATTCACTATCTCTAACTTTAATTACACTTTCAGATCATGATTTCAAGCTATTTGCTATCGTCAGTGAAAGACAGGAATAAGAAACTAGATCTAAACACAAACCCTGAGCATTTATGAAACAGTTTCTATTCAGCTTGCAAGCATGGATCTTTTAGACATGTTAATGTCTTCTAACTCAGCATAGCAAGCCAGATAGCTACATGGGTCTGATCTCAGTTCAGAATCACCACATAGCAGAAGCCTCTGCAATATACATCATTGCAAGAAAGACCTCAAAGGTACATTTATGAAAAACAAAAAAAAAAGTACCTTTGAGGTCTTTCTTGCAATGATGTATATTGCAGAGGCTTCTGCTATGTGGTGATTCTGAACTGAGATCAGACCCATGTAGCTATCTGGCTTGCTATGCTGAGTTAGAAGACATTAACATGTCTAAAAGATCCATGCTTGCAAGCTGAATAGAAACTGTTTCATAAATGCTCAGGGTTTGTGTTTAGATCTAGTTTCTTATTCCTGTCTTTCACTGACGATAGCAAATAGCTTGAAATCATGATCTGAAAGTGGAATTAAAGTTAGAGATAGTGAATGCTCGCTCTGACGTTTATGTAAACAGAAAACTACACTTGACGGTGTTTCTGGTAGAACGCCATCTGCTATCATAAATACAAGCGTTAGCAAGTTTTTTAACTTGTGTTTTTTTTGTTTTTCATAAATGTACCTTTGAGGTCTTTTTTGCAATGATGTATACTGCAGAGGCTTTTACTATGTGGTGATGCTGAATTGAGATCAGACCCATGTAGCTATCTGGCTTGCTATGCTGAGTTAGAAGACATTGACATGTCTAAAAGATTCACGCTTGCAAGCTGAATAGAAACTGTTTTATAAATGCTCAGAGTTTGTGTTTAGATCTAGTTTCTTATTCCTGTCTTTCACTGACGATAGCAAATAACTTGAAATCATGATCTGAAAGTGGAATTAAAGTTAGAGATAGTGAATGCTCACTCTGACGTTTATGTAAACAGAAAACTACGCTTGACGGTGTTTTTGGTAGAATGCCATCTGTTATGATAAATACAAGCATTAGCAAGTTTTTTAACTTGTGTTTTTTTGTTTTTCATATATATATAATGGAATTTTAAATTATATATATATATTTTTCATATATATATAATGGAATTTTAAATTGATAAAAATTGGAGATTAAAAGATTTTATCTATGTAAACATAGATAAATTTATTTTTTGATATTGCCAGAAAACCTATAACTAATTGACAATCTTCCTGAAGCTAAACAAGTTTTCTCAATATATAATAGCTATTTTGATTTGGGTTTACAAAAATTACTTCAAACCATAGTTCTTATAAGAATTTATACCCAGAAAGATATTTTTATTAGTATGAAAATGGATAAAATGTATATCCACAAAGACATTTTTATTAGTATGAGAATACAATTCTGTTGATGTAAAAGATTAATTATTTTCTGCAGAATGTCAAAAAAGATGCTAAACTTCCTCATTTTTATACCTACAAAAAATGTATTTCTGGATTTAAATCCTTATAAAATCTTGAGTTTAAAGAAAAAAATCATTTCCTTTTATTTCACTCCCAAACAAAAGAGCTGTTATAACATAATGGGGAAAATTGTGTAGCTACAGGAGGATTGTTAATTAATTATTGGTGGTTTCTATTTAAATATATATATAATCTCTTAATGTCCATTCTTTATCAATTTAAAAATGCATGAATATATATATATATATATATATATATATATATATATGATATATATATATATATATATATATATATATATATTAGTAAAAATCAGTCATATTTCACATGACCTATATAGCTTGTATTACCAATATGTAATATATAAAGAGCCTGCTAATAGCTCTAAACAAGCTTATTTATTTTATTTTTTTATGATAAATGCTACAAGAGAAAATATCTTAAGCTATTATCTAAGATGGTCCCCATACCCAGATTGGATTCGAGCTGTGGCTCTCATCAGTGAGGAGCTAGGACCTTAGATTCAAAATATTAACTCAAGCCAAGCATTTATCTAATTTTTAAATATTAAGAAAAAGATCCAAATCTTCAGACACCTACATGTCTTCAAACTCAGCTTTTTAACCAAAGAAACTATATGAGCCTAAACTTAATTCAGTGATCCCATAAATTAGTAGGTTTCGCAATTTAATATAGCCAAAGCCCTAATAGCAAAATTATAGTATTAGTAAAAATCAGTCATATTTCACATGACCTATATAGCTTGTATTACCAATATGTAATATATAAAGAGACTACTAATAGCTCTAAACAAGCTTATTTATTTTATTTTTTATGATAAATGCTACAAGAAAAAATATCTGAAGCTATTATCTATGATGATCCCCATCCCCAGACCGGTTTCGAGCTATGGCTTGGCTTGAGTTAATATTTTGAATCTAAGGTCCTAGCTCCTCACTAATGAGAGCCATAGCTTGAAACCGGTCTGGGGATGAGGACCATCATAGATAATAGCTTCATATATTTTCTCTTGTAGCATTTATCATAAAAAATAAAATAAATAAGCTTGTTTAGAGCTATTAGCAGGCTCTTTATATATATATTGTGAATATTCAGATTAATGATCAAGGTATTTAAAAAAAAAATAAAGAAGTTTGTTGATCTTCTTTGATTTTTCTTTTGCTTGATAGATAGATAATGGAAGATCTTGGAAATATAGATTTAAATTGATCACCATGGCAACCTAAAGCTTTTAAATAGAATTGTTTACTGTTGAGTCTTGCTTTAAAATACTAAATTCGCTATAATCAAACTTAAGAAAAACATATAGGTAAATAAATAAATTTTGAAAACAATTCAGTACAATATAGGATCGATATTATTTTACATATTTTATTTTTCTGCCAATGCAGTCACCATAGCGACATTATTACATATAGTTCAATGTTTTTATGTCATATATATATATATATATATATATATCTGTTTATAAATGAATTAAAATTATTATTGTTATTAAAAAAATATCTATGTAAATTATTTGTGTTTATAAAGTGAATAAAGGTTGTAATATCAATTTTGTATTTTGGGTTTACAAATAATAGGAAAAACCTAATCGAATTTGGATTTAATTTCCATGTATCCATTTTCTCCAAACTTACATAATACTTGAATAGCAAGCGGGAAAATTTGTTCTATTTTATTGTTTGCTTTGAGCTTTATTTGAGTATATTCCAATGGTTGTTATGAAACCAGAATGTCAGAAAGAGAACATATGAAAAGCCACAAATAACTAGAAGAGTAAGCTATCATCTTTTTGTGAATGCCATGAATGGACTAATTTTTTAGGTTCTTACAAATAAAAGTTCTTCAATATTTTTTAACTGTTAAACCATAAAACATGAAAAAATAAACTTAAATTATCTGCCCGTTCAATCATTTGAAGGGCAGTTGTGAAGAATTTCCAAAGGAAACGGAAACAAAATGTAAAAAAAAAGAAACCTATGAAAAAAAATGCTTTATATAAAAATCGGCTATTTTAGTTTTAAAAACAAAGATACTTCTGGTTTAAAGTTTCGCGTATAACCACCGTTGGATTTGGATAAATATTGTGTCACAAGCTAAAAAACACAGGATCAACTGGATTAATTTGCATCATAAAAAGGCTAATTAAATTGCACTCTCCTCTCTGGAAAGGAAAAGAGACTGTTAGTGAAGCATTATAAAGTTCGACTTATCTTTTCTGAGAAATAAACTTCTATTTGCGTCATAGAAACTGAGGATAAGTAAATTGCAATGGACAAATAAATAGTGAAAATGGACAGATTATTATATATGGTATGATTTTTTTAATATATAAAAATGTGCGCATATTAATTTTTTTACATATACTTAAAAAGGATGATTTGTATTTTATTTAAATTATCTTTAAAAGTAATATAATTTATTAAATGAAAATGATCAGAGAGATTCAAATATATCGTATTATTTCATATTCATTTATCGGTTATTATTTTGACAAACCAATAGGCTTCAATCTCATCCTATTTCATATCTTTGGTATCTGTTATATATATATAGTAAGATAAAAATCTCTCCATTCATTCATTCATTTTTTTATGTCGTTATTGTTTCCGCAACACATTTAAAGATACACACAGTAATTTTATCATTTTTTTTATTTATTCAATCAATCTGAAATATAAATTAATTTCCGATGTATTTTGTTATTAATCTTGCCAATTTTCTTTTATATAATCAAATAAATTGAGTGATTCAAATGACCAGACTCCCTTAAAGTTTTTTTTTTTATTATTTGGATTGCATGATATGATGTAGCTATTTAAATGACAAGGTTCAAACTCAGCTTGGTAAGTGAGCTAAATATAAGAGATGGTATGTTTTGCATATTAGCATTTTATTTTATTCCCATATGAATTTTTATATTTGTCTCTGCATTCAAATACTATGTGTTATATTTTATTTTAGTTAATATTGCAAATCAATCATTTCTATGTTTGTCTGATTCCATCAGAAAAATCTAAATAGATCGTACTTTATCATTGGTTCAGAATAACTCGACTTCGATTTTTTTTTAAAAAAAACTTATCTAAAATAAAAAGTACAAACTTCATTGAACAGTTTAATTGAATATTATCTTTAAATTGGTATGAATCTAAATTATAATCATATATTTTAATTATTGCCAACCAATTTTATATTCAATTGTTTAAAGATTCAAATAAATAATATTAATACTCATAGGTGAATAAACATCCAATAGAAACTTAATATATCTCTTATGTAATGTGGTTGGACATTGTAGAGTTAGAAATGAGCTAATAGAGTGTCGATAATAAATTCTATTGAAGTATTCTATTTTAACACATAAACGAGGCAATAATTAAGTGTCGCTTTATTTGAAGATATGGGTAAATTATTTATGCATTACTTTATGGCTTCTTAGTAAACTAGACGTAGATTGATTTGCTTAAACATTTAAGTGAGTGCATATGTTTTCAAAGTGTTTATAAAATAATATAAAAACTAGTTGATTTCAATAGAAAATTATTAATTAAAGATTGCAGTAGAAAGAATTGAGTATCGCTTATTGACACGAATGTTTATACCCTCTATTTAGCGTTTATTAAACTAGATATATATTTGAGTCAAGTATTATTTTGTTTTGATATTTAAATAGTGTCTATATGTAAAAGTATTTTGTAAAATACAATTATAGGTATTTAGAAGCTTATCCGTTAAGATAAAATGCAGCGTCATTAAATAATGAAGTAGATTTAAATTACTACAATAATAATAGGTTAATAAAATATATATTGGAATCTGCTTTAGTTATTAATTGGATTTGATTTTCACTAGATTGCTAATCAAGTAGTTAGCCTAATCATATATTATTGTTTAGGACGATGATATGCTAGTTCATTGCTCAGTGCAGTGTACTTTGTAATGTGATGGATTTGTTGATGTCTGGAGCAGATAATCTCATTATTCTTTCGTTTCACATATAGCTTAAACAAATTAGACTTTAAGAGAGATTATTTGTGCTTTGTGATGGTTTATTACATAATGGCGACCCGATTGAGCTAGACTAGATCAAATTAAATTAGATTTCAAATTTTTCATCAGATCAGATTAATCATTTTACCCATCACCCAGCATTGATCAAATTCTATCAGTTACAATATATATATATATATATATATATATATATATATATATGTATTAGACTGATAGCATTAATGTAGTACCGTGTATGTATATTTGAAAATAGTTCAACTTAGAAGTGAAACCATAAAAAATTTAGTTATATTATTATTTAAAACAATGTCTAGAATAACTAAAATATTAATTGACTAATATTTAATGGTAAATTATTTAAAACTAAATGTAAAAAGCAATTTATTTATTAAAAATATTGCATTGATTTATTTTTGAATTTAATAAAAATCTAAATTTTTGATATAACAAAAAACATTTTCCTTATAAAATTTTTTTTTTCTTTATAATATATATTAATTATAAAAATAATTGCATAATCTATTTTACTTAAATGCTTAAAATCAATCTTCTTCTTAGTAACTTTTAAACTCTTAATTTTTTTTTAGATATACATTCAAATAGCACATGCACATACCAATTCCAAGAATAATACGTTACTTTAATCATGCACTTTTTTATTCTGATATTTTTTCAGTCAAAAGATAAGAAATTAAAATTTGCATTTTTTATCCTTTACTGAGAAATTTTATGAACCCTTTTTTTTTACAACTTTAAACATTATATATATATATTTTCTAATATTTTAATTTAAAAAAAAATCAAAAGATATCAGAATAATCAAATACATGGGTCTTCAGAGTGCCTTTTGTATATTTGGTGATTTCAAACTTTGTGAGATTACTTTGAGAAAATATTACAATGTTTTTAAAAACTTGATTTTGTGCAAAGTTTATGATTATTTTTGTATAGAAATTGTATGATAATTATTGGAAATCAAAAACATATAGTATTACAGAAATGTATTATTTTTAAATATAAAAGCTTATATTCTTCTGAGTAACATTATAATAGGGATAATAACTGTGGGGAATTCAACAGCCTTGAAAATATCTTGACTAAACAAACTATAACAACATTTAGTGATATAATAACAATTATTAATAAATTCTAAACATTTAAAGCATAATTTGATTGATTTACTAATTATTGAAAATAATTTGTTCACCTTTTTAAAACAAACATCAAACAAAGAAGAATTTGTTCATCTTGCAAACTGAATCTGCTCCACATGAAATTTGATGATGAAACAGTGCTTTGTTGTGATTAAAATCTAATTTTTTAAATAATTCCCCAAATCAAATGTATTTTTTTTTAATTTTATTTAATTTCTACACAAAAATATCTATCAAATGAAATCAAATTTATTATATTCTGATAAATAATAATGATCTAATATTGTGCCAATACATTTTCCAATGATCGAAAACTTTTCAAAGATTACAAAATACATTGGCCATTCGAGGTGCTACCAAGCATTTCAGCCTGGACCAAATTACAATGGTTTCCATAATCATGGTTAATTATTTGTTTTTTCCAATGGCAATCACCAAATGCAATCTCTAAAATGATTTTATATTATTGGACTAAAATTTTATAAAATGAAATATAATATTTAACTAGTTATAATAAAAAAAATCAGACCAATACTTGACTAATATTGAAACATTTATTATACCTTTTTTCGATTCTTTTCTTATTCTCTTCCCTTGCATTTATTTAATCAAGTCATCCCGATCTATTCCTTACTAATTCAGATTTAACACATCATTTTCGAAGGAATATGTGCCAGCACTTTATTAAATGTATAAAATTTTGTCAACAATTATGATAAATACAAACTATGAGTGCACTCAAGGGTGACTTACTATAAGATCATGCTTGCTGGAAAGCACACTCAAACCTCCTTTTTTTAAAGTTAAATCCTATACATATTCCCTTCGATCAAGTATACAAATTTTCAATTTATATTCATATATATATATATACATTATATATACATATATATCCATATACATATATATATATATATATATATATATATATATATATATTGTAATGGAATGTATGTATACAAACATATTATACATCAAATGTAATGGAATGTCAATATATGAGAAGAAAATAATGCTCCAAACATTGGATGACAAATGTAATGGAATATATGTAAACTACATGATCTCAAACAAAAATACACATATGAAGAAGGAAGGCCTCAAATGTTGATTCCACATGTAATGGAATGCCTATCCACAATTGAAGTGGCCCAATCATTGGGAAAGCTAAATGTAGTGGAATCACACTTGCTATATCCTCATAAACAAATCATAATGAATCAAACCTCACATTTTAGGCATCAAATATAATGAAACGACTAGCAACAGCCCTTAATTAATCATGTCTGCATGTTGATGGTGCCAAATGTAATAGAACATATTTATCATCCAATTTAAACAATAGAAACATAGCACATCTTACACATAAAGAAGGATCTTACCAATCTAAATGAATCCAATTGTTGAGAAAGCCAAATATAATAGATTGTATAATTTAAATGAAGAAAGATAAAATTATCCCAGTTATCTTTAAATAAATTGTTTATATGCCCTTCCAACTAGCTATACATGAAATAAATCCAAAATCATACAGAGCAATAACAAGACCTATCATTATAATTTATTCTCAAGGTTGATATGACTAACAAACAAAATATATATTAGAAACAAAGGGAATGCTATTGAAACTAATATACACATCCAATAAGTAAACTTATGTATACCTAAACATATCAATGAACAATAATATGTGTAAATGACCTAAAGACTAAATAATAAGTGAAATACAAAGTTACTCTCCATTAAATTGTGAATTCAATTAATTTCATAATGACTCTGGCACTAAAAAAAAAATAAGAATAAAATATTAATACTCTTCGAAATAAATTACAAAGGCATTACTTATAAAACAAATAGTACATCCTTTGTTTCTATATTATGGTTTAATTTTAGGTAGTATCAGTATATTAAGTAGTTTTTTAAATACAAACCCAAATACAAAAAAAAATATACATATATACTTGCAATAAGTATATATATTAAATATATAAAGACATATTTGTGCTCAACAAGTATGCATTAATATAAACACAAATCCATATTTATATTTTTCAAATATTCAATATATATATATATATATATATATATTGAATATTTGAATATATATATATTTATATATTTGCTGTATATATATATATATATATATATATATATATATATACAGCAAATATATAAATTATTGTTTAGATCTGCATAAGAATTATTATATGAAATTAAGAAAAAAATGAAAATAGATAAATAAATAATAAAAAAATTTTATAATAAAATTTGCAAATATAAATTCACTTATTAAAATATACATATAACAACCCATATGCAACCCAAACTTATATGCCATACTTTAAGATTTTTAATTACTTAAGTGTTAATTTTGACACCTGTTAAACATTTGTTGTTTTTAGAAAACAAGGCACTTGAATTGAATAGAATTATATTTATAAAAACGTTTTATTTTTATAATTAAAAATAAAAGTAAAAAAAAAAGAATATCGATCTCAAAAGTATATATAAACATATATATTGATAAAGTTATTTACTACCTTTCAAAGTTCAACTTGTTCCGCTGTTTTATTCCTTTATATTTCTTTAATATTAGAATGCATTCTATCCAAAGTTAAATTGAAGAGATATCACTTTAGAGAAAATTATCGGTTTCCAAACACACATATATATTTCTTTTTTAAAAAAAAAAATTTCTCTCCTTGAAAAAAAAAAATTAACATGTTGAATCCAATATACTAACTAATTTTAATTACTTTCAGATTATTATTAGATTGACCATTATAGATTGCAGATAGCTATATCAAATTTCGGCTTCAGACGCGGTGAAATTCATGTGTTGAAATTTGCTTAGTTTTTCTTTGTAAACTGCTTTGCAATAAATGAAAAGAAATGGTGCAGCCTCTAGCTGCGATATATATATATTAGCCGGTCATGGTTTATGTGTTTACTACAGAAATTTATCTTATTCAATTATTCTCAAGAATGGCAATTCCAAAGAAACAAAGTATAACTAATTTTTATCCTTCAGTTTTTTAATAACTATCTTAATAATGGCTTCTTTTTGTTGTTGCTGTTGTTCCACATGAGCCAGCAAATGCTGTTTTGAAAACCATTGTTACATATGTTTTTTAAACAATTAACATTCAATAAATAAAAATATCAATCATATATAAAAAAATATTAAATTGAAAATTTATTTAACAGCTTTAAATATATATATATAAATAATAATATTGCATTTTTTAAATCACTACAAATAAAATAATCTTTTATATAATCAACAATTTATATGTCTTTATTTATCTATAATAATTAAATAATCACAGTGATGTACCATCAACAAATAAATAAAATAATAAATCCAAACAACTATAACTAATAACCAAAAACAATAATAATACTTCATATATAAACATCAAATCAAAGAGATTTTTTTTAATAACAAATGATTTTTAAAATATAGATAGATTTATCGATATTTACTATATATATATATATTATCAGAATAACAAAGATAAGAAATAAAGGTAAGTTTAAGTAATAAAATATGGAATAAAAAAGAATATAATGTGGATTAATTTAAATTAGTGGAATAAATATAAATAACAAATCTATAAGACCTCCCTTTTCTATTGTTGAAACTTATATATGTTTGAAGCGGAGGATTTTCAAAAATATGCCATTATACATAATACATATATCATCACGTAAATGTTTCTTGTAATAAAAAAAAGTCAATTTCCCTTGATCGATCAGTGTATTGGTCCTGTGGGTGAAGTATTTCATTTTATGCTTGTAGTTTGTCTGAAATTTCCATTATAGTCCATTTTCCTCAGCTAGCTCTCAATGTCCTATGCAACATTGGAATTTCCAGTGACAATTCCAGGTGGTAATGGAAAAAAGATTTCCAAAGGGGAAAGTTATCAAATACTGACTTTGGCAAAATTCCAATTAATAATAAAACAAAAGGCAAATCCATAATTTATAGTTTTTTTCAAAGTCTGAGTTCACACCTTTCATATCCTTTCTTTTTTTTTCATATTTTATTTATAATCTCCTGGAAACATTTCAATTGATCAATGTGATAGATAACATAAAAATACCTCTGCTTTTTAAAATTTCAACAATACAGCTAAGTCTTGCATTGATGGTCAAGAGGTCAGCGTGACTGCCTTACAAGCAGTTGCCTGGGTTGCGGGTTCACGTCCCGGCCAATGCTATGACACTTGAAAAAAAAAAAATACAGCTAATTGCAGAAAAATTCTATACTTTCTTGCCCCTCCTATCTTAAAGAATGCCTAATAATTAGAAACGAATTAAAAGACAAGCTTTTATTTAAAAAAACTTCAAAGATGTTTTTTTTTAATCTTGATTTAATCTATCTCAAATCTCTCAAAAACTCCATTTTAAAATAATTGTTATTATTTATTTTTTTAATATAAAAATAAGTATTATTATATAATATATATATATGTATTTAACAATATATATATATATATATATATATATATATATGAGCTGGTAAAAAAAATATCAGCTCAATATTAATGTGAAAATTAAAAGCTTAAAGTAAGTGAAAACAAAGCCAAGATTTAAATACAATAATCCAATAAAACAAAATTGCACTAATTAATGAACTTATTCATTTAAAACTCTTTGTTCTCTATTACCCTGAAATTTAATAAACTAAAATCTAATCTCACTCAAAGATTAACTCCTACTTTAATTAAACACTATATTAAACATTATCTTTAAATGCCATTTTTAATCTTTAGAAATTTGTTTACCATGACTACTCTAAACAATAGACTGCTAAATCCAAATTCTATGTATCTATCAATAAATGAAGTAACCATTCCTTAAATGATTATCAAAAAACATACTCAATGAATTTTCTTATTGACAAGTTAAATAAGCACTTAATCAAATGTTGTCCAACTTAATCATCACAAAGTTAACTAGGAGTAAGCTTAGCTTTATTTAAGAAAGAGAAAAAATATTTTAAATATTATTATGTTAAATTTAACCCTTAGGGGTTATATATATATATATATATATATATATATATATATATATATATATGTGTGTGTGTGTGTGTGTGTGTGTGTGTGTGTGTGTGTGTGTGTGTGCAAAAACATTCTAATGTCTGCATAATAAAAAGGTTTTTTATATTTTTTATTTACGATATAAAAACATCTGAGTGCAGTGATGTTCACCAGAATCTTAGATGAACTTCACTGAAAGAGTGCTCAGCTTATTTTATATCATAAATAAAAAATATAAAAAATATTCTCATTACATAGAAGTTAAAATGTTTTTGAAAATTTTGAAATAGAAACATAAGCAAAAGTCAATATTATATATTAAAGCCATATGCCTATAGTAGATTTACATGTGAACAAAAAAAAAATTATATTTCATTATTTCATTTTACAAAAGTTTAAATTATTTTTATTAGTTAGTCAATAAATATTTTCAGAGTATTTATATTAAAATAAATTACAAGTTAAATACCTACACAAAATAAGCTGAATTACATTATTAATATATGTAGGAATATAGTTAGAATATTAAGCAAAAATGCCTATCTTAGGAAGTTTATTTTATGAAATATTCATATAAATTTTGTGTAAATTTATTTAACTTATTTAAAAAAATATTTTACTTAATTCACAGAGCTCTAAATATTAATTTTTAGAGGTGTGCATACTTCTCTATAAATTTACTACAAAAACAATCAAATAACATAATATAACCCTTCTTCTAAAAACTCTCTAACAATGCTTACATATGCTCACAATAAAAAATAGAGTAATATATATCAAAGAATAAAAATGTTTTATTTACTTGTAATCTACCCACTGTGAACCTTCAACATCTCACTCAACCATTAAAATATAAAACATTTGAAGTGGTAAAACTTAAAAGAAGTTCAACTGAAAAGTTAACAAAGTAAGTAAGACCTTAAGGGTCTTGCTTGCAGGATTTTGTCCAAAGTCTTGCCAATGCACCTGAGTTTCCATCTATATCCAGTGAAAGATTCATCATCTTAGCAATAATTTCACTTAATGAAATTTTTTCAAGAAATGTAAATAAAAAGATAATTTTACTTTAATTAGGAACAAGCCTTCATACTAAAGAAAGACCCAGAGAATATTTGTTTACTTCTTTGCTGATTAATCAAGCTTGTATTTCTCAGAAGTATTGCATCATCCTGCTAAAAGCATAAGGATAACAAGATCCCATCAAAATCAAATCACAAATTTAAAATAATTTTGATTATCTTTAATATGACTTCACCACTCCTGACTAATATAAGCATTTTTCTTTAACTTTTTTTTCAATCCTGTAAGGTCCATCATAGATGTTAAACAACATTTTGTATTGATGTTTTTGCTGATGTCTAACATGGGAGGTATAAACTATTACCAAATCTCCAACTGTAAACTGATTTGGAAGAGCTGTCCATCAAGCTCCGCCTTTCACCCACTCATCTGATATTTTCCTTGACCCTTTCTAAATTATCATCATGACTTATCTTTTCTAGAATAGTAGATAAAGGAGTTTTAATAAACAATAGTTTCTTACAACCAAAATGAAGATGCATTGGGGTGAAACTGGTGGGTTTATTCTGAATTGAATTAATGTACTGTAAAACTCATTTTAGTTTATTCACCCAACCACAATGGTTTTCCTAAACTCTAAATAATCGGCTCAATAACCTTATCATGCTTTCACATAGATTGGATTGGGGATTACAGATTGAAATTAGAATGTGCTTGATACCATGAGTTTTCAACTAATCTTTTCATTCTAAAGACATATTAAATTTTCACAACAATTTCTGCATGGTAAGTGGAACATCATGTTCCAGAATTATCTTGTGATTCAAAAACCACACATCCAAATAGATGTGAGCTGAACCAACCTTTGTTTACTATGACCAGTGAATTATTAAATGCTGATGTGAACTTTCTTCTCATACATTCCATCATCTGGTTGATATTTTTGTCCACTTCATTTTTATCCTGATTGGATATACAGTAGGATTTATATTGGAAATGGATCTGAATTGTTTAAATGGATTTTGTGAATGATTCATTTAATGATGCCAGGTTGTTTTGAGAACAAACCCTTATGCTGACACAAGATTTTGTACAGGACATCTTTCTTTTCTTAATTCAAATTCACAGATTCATTTAGTTTTAACTTAATATTCAACTCAGTCACAGCCATTTCCACATAACTCCGGTCCAGTGACTGATAGATTTGCTTATTTTCATGTGTAAATTGACCTAGCAGTTGGTTATGTCATTAGATAATGACTAATGTTTGCTGAGAGAAATACTATTGGCACTTATATTTATGAAATTCTTACAATTAATTATGTGATAATCTTCTTTCATTTTTCATTTTTTATTATTACTTTTTAAGCAAATCATTTTAGCCTCAGTATTTTAAAAGAGTGACCAGAATTTGTTTCATGGTCTATAAACACTGATCTGTAAGTACTGCTGCATTCACCTCTCCTAAACTTATTCCTGAAATGTTTAACAAATTGAAGCAATTTCCTGAAATTAAATGAATAATTGAAGAGGATGACTATAACCAATCTAACACATTTCTGGACTTAAAATTTATAGGATGAAAATATACTATTGATTATTTGATGAATGTAAAACCTCTTAATATTGGAGATTATCTATATCCACACTCACAGATTCCATTTCAATATAAAATGGCAGGCTTTAATGCTTTTTTTTAGAAATTTGAAACATGTTAAGTTTTAAGCCACGAGAAAAAATAATTTAGAGTGTTATAAAATAAATTAATTAATGTTGGTTATTCTAGAGTCATGCTTGACAAATAGATAGAACATCTAATTCTAAGCCATGTATTGATATGCCTTGCATTCCTAATATACATTCAAAAATAATATTTATTATGCACAAGGATTTTAATATTGGGTTTAGATGTCCCTTATCACTAAATAGACTTGAGAAAACTCAACTGTTATACATCCTGGAATGTGACTTTTGCAATATCAAATACTACTGAGGCACACATCCAAATTTCAAATGGAAAATCACTCATCATCTGCATTTGTATAACAGAGATAAATAGAACAGTGCTTACAGCTCATTGTTTGTAGATGATGAGGAAAAATCTTGTCATTTGAAATGAAAAATAAAAGAAGCTTGGCACATAATTAATTCTAAGAACTCTATAAATATAAGAGCTATTATCATTCTTCTCTGCAAGCCCTGGTCATTTAATCTAATCATATATCCCACTACTACATCAATTTACACATGAAAATATGAAAATTTATGACATTCACAGTCTAGTTTAGTGTATGTTTATACACATGTGGATATGCTAACATATTTTTTAATATTCACTATAGTCATACTTTGACAAAGGTATACTGTATTGAAAGCTTGGTTCAGAAAAGTAATAAATATCATTTTATACCAAAAATTTATTACTGTAATAGTTGATAATTATCTACATACCCTTGTAGAATATATTATTCTATATACATAATAAATGTATTGTTAAGAATTTACACTCTTATTCTTCTCCAAAAAAAAACAAAAGCTTAAACATGGGTATAGTACTCTTTCAACGGTTTATCTCCTAATAAAGGGTTATGATACATATTGTTTTGTTTTGGATGATAGACTATCATTATCACTTTTATTCATTATCTATTTAGACACCACCAAGAACTGACAAAAACCTAGAACTCTTTGTGACGCAATCATATTTTTATTCATCTTTTTATAAGAAGGAATATATTGTACTTGTAGATGAAATGATACAATTTATAATCCATAACCACGACCCATAAGATGTGGAGAAGTAGAAAGAGAAGAAGGAAAGAAGGAGAAGATGGAGGAGAAGATGGAAGTTCTTTCAAATCTTTCCTATTCAATTCACTTTTGAATAGAATTCACTTTTTATTATCAAACTCAAGATGAATTAACAAAATCATATATATGATAAATATATTTTACTATCTGTTTTAGATATTTTAATGCAATAATATTGCATTTTTATATTTTACTAGAGTGCGCTACACTCTACATCTTAAGTGTTGATTAAATTCTACCATTCTTCTTTATTCAAATACCAAATAAATAAATAAAAATAAGTAAAATGCTGATTACAATTTTATTTTTATTGATATTTATTTTATATATTTTTAACATGCACACACTACATTTTATTCTTTTATTAATTGGGCCAGAGAAAATTTACTGTTTAGTAAATATAAGCTGTTGTTTTTTATTACAGATACTGCATTTCTGCTTAAATGTTCAAAAATGTTTGTTATAAAATATTATTTGCCTATGGGGAGAAATTAAAGTTTTATTTTTCCCTACATTATAAATCCTGTAACTACTTCATAAAATGCAATTTTATTATTTTTTCTTGACTTTTCTTCAATATATATTTAATTATGCCGACATCAAGTTTATTGTTAAATAAATAATTGTTAATTCTTTTTAGAATACTGTATTTTTTATTGCATATGTTCGTTTCTGATAGATTTTTAACAACAGTTGATGTGATGTAATGCATTGTAGCTTCTTCTTAAATGAAGTCAAGAATCTCTCAGCAATTATACCAAGAGAAACTTGTTAGCTACTTAATTTTACATTCTCCAGTCTACGTTTTCCCATATTCTGCTCCATTTCATTTCCACAACATAATCTTTGTCAACTCTACAGCCTTTATATCTAAATTCCAATTATCTTTTTCCAAATCCAGCATAAAAAACAATAATCTACTTTCTGTATAATCACTTTTTTCATATTTATTTTTCCATAACTTCATTATGTGTGCCCTTTCCGTTTTCAAGCATTTCTTTTTATAAGAATGCTCTCTTTAATTGTTTGTTAACAATAATCAGGATATTTAGTTAACTATGTCATTTGGTATTACTTTCATTTCACTTATCATTTTATCGATATAGAATAAATTTCATTAATAAATGCTTGAAAATTTTTAATCTTGCTCAATATATACTTTTATTAGTGTTTTGTTGTTTCACAGTATATAGCTTAATCAATAAATATACATTCAGTTTTTAACTTGCATAATTACAAGCTACATTTTGTTTTGAATGGATTTAAATAATTTAAACAGTATATACGGAAAAATATTTTTTTATAAAATTATATCTATAGCATTAATAATAAAATGCTCCAGCTAATTTTGTTATTGTTTTATAAGATTGTTGAAGCAAATATAGAGACTACGATTTATTTTGATAATTAAATGTAAAAACTACATATTTTTAAAATTTAAATGTTTATTTTTGTGTTTTGCATTCAAACGTTGAATATGTTTATCCGATATCTACATTTATATAAAATTTTGTAGCAAAATATATATTATAACCGGTTTTATTTTTCTTTTAATCATTGTAATTATAATTTAAAATCAAACATGTCAAAATGCTATCCTCTATCATAACAATTATTGTGCACTTAATATAATGTAATTATATATTAGTTACTTTTAACGTACACTTTTTATAAAATAAGTTATTTAAAGGATTGAGTTAGATCTACGCATTTCGTAATTAATAGTTGCATATATTATGCATTGCTTTTAAGTATATCAAAATATTCTTTACCTATTAAATTGTTTTGTATGACAAAAATATTATTATTTTTTTTTCATGTGTCAAAATGCATTGAACGGGAAGCGAACCCGGGCCAGCTGCTTGGAAGGCAGCTATTCTAACAACTAGGCCACCAACGCTTGACTTATAAATATTTTAAAATATTTTTTTACAAATATTAAAAAGTGTATTAAAAAAAGAATAAAACTTATTTTATTATACTTTACTAAATCTTAAATTTTTTCATTTAAAATAATTGATTTTTTTATTATATTTATTTCATTTTTCAGTTACTTATTCTCTATTTTATTCTTTCTTGTCATATTTTTTGTCAGTTCTCAAAGATGAATGTTAATTTTTATATAATCAACTTTATAGTCACATTCTATTCACCTCAGTTCCATAATTCACTCATCTCTTTGAATGTGCCCAGACTATTGTAATTAAATGTTTTCATAACTTTTTCAAATACAGCTTTTATTTCCACGAATCACTTAAATTTTAAATGTATTTTTTCTAGGAATGATAATCTCACCTATGTTTATTTTGTTTTATAATCTGAGCTGCATTTTATTTAATAAAATATATTATTATTAGCTGTACTTATGGCTTAAATAGAATAAAATAACACAATATGTGGTTGTTTCCATGACTTCTATAATTAAGTATTATTTAAATGAAGTAGAAATGCATTGGTTATCAATAGCAATATCACACAAAAAAAATTATGATCATCTTTTAGTATTTATTTTAAATATATTTCTCATGTAATAAACTAATTAATATTATTATTTATTAATCATACTTCCTGATAAATATTATGTATCCAGGACATGTCATAATACAAAAACATGTAAAAAAATTGTTTAATTACAAAGAACAATCATTTTTTAAATAATAAATAGTTTCATAGAATTTGTTTTTGGCATACTATTTAAAAGTTATTATATATTTAAATATGCTTTTTTTTTCAAGAGTTTTATTATTATTAAATTTTATTCTGTTTATCAGAATCATATTTTTTAATTTAAATAATTGTATACAATTTTCATTTATATATAATAATTAAGTTTCAAAAGATACAGTTTCTGGCATTTTATTTGATATACATGTGTATTTATATGTCATTTAATATAATATATTTATATTTATGTATCTCTCTTATGAATCCCATTTTAATTTCACTAATAAATATGCCTGTGTTGATATAGGGAAAGAGAAGATAAGACTGATTTAATACCTACGGTCAAATGGTGATCAACCTATTCCTGGTTAATATTCTGTTAATTTAGAAGATAGTTGGTTTTCTTAGTGCATAACTATTTATTCATTTTTATGCTTATGTACAATTTGATTAATAAACTTCTCTAACAAATATTATTATTGACAATGTTAGTAATTGTAATACATGTTTAAGTAAAAATGTGACTAGTACACTCTACCAGCTGTCTGAAGTGATATGTTTGAAACAATTCATGTATTGTGTAATAATATAATTTAGCTTTTCACCACCAAAATGGTAAGATTATCATCATGTATTACATATGTAAGAATAATAAAAAATATTTTAAGTATTATTAAAAATATTGTATTAGATCATTTTTAATATTGTTTAAATTATATAATAAATAGATCACTTAATAAAAGCTTGTTAAGTTATTACATACACTACTATTATTTTTAAACCTAAATAATTAATTGTATTTGATCATTTTAATATTGTTTCAAGTAATTTATAAAGCACTGTAGAAAAGTCAGCTTTTTAAAAATTATTTTAAGTGGACATTTTTAAAAATGATAAATGTTTAACTTCTGCTCAGCTTTATATTGATTTATTGCTTAAATTGAGATACATTTTATAAAGCAAAAATCCGTAGCTTATATATAACTTCTAGCTTTGCCAGAAGCTAAATGTTAAGTAAAAATTTTGTGCTAAGATGCCTAAAAATATTATATAACTTAATTTTGTTGTGGATAAATTGTTGCTAATACTTTATAATGTTATAATTTTACATATAAGAGTTGCTATATCAATATTTTATCTGTTATACAGCAGTAAAATAATTTTATACGCCTTAAATAGTAAGAGTTTTAACTTAAATAAATATTTAATATGATAAAGTCTTTAAATATTTAAATAGTTGTAATGTCAATGATAAACAGTGTAACTTTTAAGTTAATAATGCTAATTTAGTTTTAGCTTGATTGTTAAAATGTTCCAAAAATATTGTATTAATTTTAAAGTTCATATACTAGGTTCAAGTTCTATGTTTGGTCTGCTGGTACATAAAACTAAAGCCATAATATTTTAATTCATTTTAAATATTTTAGGCTAATTTCATTAGAATTTTTTAACTAAAATTAGTATCACATGATCACATTTCCTATACTAGCACATTAATTGTTGATAAACAGAGCAAAACTCTCCATACAGTATTGCCACCTGTGCTAAACAGAGTAATCAATGGATGCCAGAAGGCTTGTGCATAAAATTCCTATCTAATGCCTACTCATCCAATATCCCCAGACTAGTTTCTGGCTTGTGGCCTTCGTCAGTGAGGAGCTTTGGATCTGAGAGCACTGCATCTAGATCTTAGGATCTAATGCAACCCTCTAGCAACCACCTTTTATCTCTACTTAACTACAAAACTATGAGAATGAAATTGAAAACACAAAAAATATTTTCAATCTAAGCTCAATAGCTTATATAGTCATATAGGTCTGAACTCAGTTCAGCACCCATACATTTTGGTGTCTTTGGCTCTTTTACAACCATAGTCACCACTATCCTATTAGGCAGGATTGGTGTTAAACCATTAAGCATCACATGATCACATTTCCTATACTAGCACATTAATTGTTGATAAACAGAGCAAAACTCTCCATACAGTATTGCCACCTGTGCTAAACAGAGTAATCAATGGATGCCAGAAGGCTTGTGCATAAAATCCCTATCTAATGCCTACTCATCCAATATCCCCAGACTAGTTTCTGGCTTGTGGCCTTCGTCAGTGAGGAGCTTTGGATCTGAGAGCACTGCATCTAGATCTTAGGATCTAATGCAACCCTCTAGCAACCACCTTTTATCTCTACTTAACTACAAAACTATGAGAATGAAATTGAAAACACAAAAAATATTTTCAATCTAAGCTCAATAGCTTATATAGTCATATAGGTCTGAACTCAGTTCAGCACCCATACATTTTGGTGTCTTTGGCTCTTTTACAACCATAGTCACCACTATCCTATTAGGCAGGATTGGTGTTAAACCATTAAGCATCACATGAGCACATTTCCTATACTAGCACATTAATTGTTGATAAACAGAGCAAAACTCTCCTTCTGGCATCCATTGATTACTCTGTTTAGCACAGGTGGCAATACTGTATGGAGAGTTTTGCTCTGTTTATCAACAATTAATGTGCTAGTATAGGAAATGTGATCATGTGATGCTTAATGGTTTAACACCAATCCTGCCTAATAGGATAGTGGTGACTATGGTTGTAAAAGAGCCAAAGACACCAAAATGTATGGGTGCTGAACTGAGTTCAGACCTATATGACTATATAAGCTATTGAGCTTAGATTGAAAATATTTTTTGTGTTTTCAATTTCATTCTCATAGTTTTGTAGTTAAGTAGAGATAAAAGGTGGTTGCTAGAGGGTTGCATTAGATCCTAAGATCTAGATGCAGTGCTCTCAGATCCAAAGCTCCTCACTGATGAAGGCCACAAGCCAGAAACTAGTCTGGGGATATTGGATGAGTAGGCATTAGATAGGGATTTTATGCACAAGCCTTCTGGCATCCATTGATTACTCTGTTTAGCACAGGTGGCAATACTGTATGGAGAGTTTTGCTCTGTTTATCAACAATTAATGTGCTAGTATAGGAAATGTGATCATGTGATGCTTAATGGTTTAACACCAATCCTGCCTAATAGGATAGTGGTGACTATGGTTGTAAAAGAGCCAAAGACACCAAAATGTATGGGTGCTGAACTGAGTTCAGACCTATATGACTATATAAGCTATTGAGCTTAGATTGAAAATATTTTTTGTGTTTTCAATTTCATTCTCATAGTTTTGTAGTTAAGTAGAGATAAAAGGTGGTTGCTAGAGGGTTGCATTTGATCCTAAGATCTAGATGCAGTGCTCTCAGATCCAAAGCTCCTCACTGACGAAGGCCACAAGCCAGAAACTAGTCTGGGGATATTGGATGAGTAGGCATTAGATAGGGATTTTATGCACAAGCCTTCTGGCATCCATTGATTACTCTGTTTAGCACAGGTGGCAATACTGTATGGAGAGTTTTGCTCTGTTTAAAATTAGTAATTAATGTTAGAATTTCATAATATTAAATAAAAAAATATTTTTATGAATGAGTAAATATTATACTTATTTAATATTATTTATTTTAAAATCTTTTAAAAATAATTTAAAACTTATTCTGAGAAGTGTCTAAATTTAAAACAATAATAAATAAAGCTATTAAATTGCATTAATATTTGTTTTTATTAAAGATATAATATAAATTTTAATTATATTTTTTTTTAATTCTGAGATAATTTTTAATTAGTTAGTTTGTTGGCACCCAGAAAGTATTATAAATTAATTTCAAGTATCCAGAAAAGTTGACTTATTGTAAAATTAAACATTAATTAGATGATTTGTGATTAACAATCTTTCCTACTGATAAATAGGTCAAGGATTCAAACTAATCAGGAAAGAGATTATGGATTAAAAGATTAAAATATCATTTAGGAAATTGGTCACATTATCAATAGTATAAATAAGGTAAGATCAATACCTGACTCATTCAGCAAGTCAGTCAGGAATTTTCACACACTTGTCTCACTCACTTCAATTATTTAATTTGTAGCAGTCATATTTTAAATTTTATAAGTTGCATTTTTAAACTTATTTTTAAGCTCAGTATGATAGGGTAATTTAAAACTATCTTGATACAATTATCTGGATAGAAACACCAAAGAAACTGAAGTCTCTATATATTCCAGCTTAAGAGTAATATATTTCATTGTTATAATGTTTAGAATATTATTTTTAAAGTTTACTAGATTATAAATCTTCAAAAGTTATTGTTGTTACCATTACCATTACTTAAAAACAATTATCAATTTTAAAGTCCAACTGAGCACTGTTGTCATAAATAAAATTATCATGAAATATTTAATTATCATTTTGGCAAGGACATTACAGAAAATATTAATAATTTCTTGATATTTTCTTTAAAATATTCATTTATACCAAATTGTTTTGAATTCATTTACCCGAGTAAATACACTTTTATTAAAATTCAAGAAAAGAACTGTATAATGATAGAGTGAATATATTTTCAGATATTTATAAATGATTTGTTAAATCTACAAAAAAAAAAAAAAAAAACTAAAAATAAAGTATACTTCAATATATTATATTTGTGTTGTATTTCAACAAAAAACATTATATTACTCTTGTTGGAAACAGCATGATAAAACTTCATTTATTTTGACTATTTTCATTTTCTCCTTGGGAAAGATAAAATAGATCATTTTTCCAAATGGGGTAATAATGACAATCAATTTAGAGTAATATCTTAATAAATAATATATGAAATTTAGAAATATTTCATGTGATAATATTTTGGAAATATAAATTTACCTGCAAAATGACATTATATTCAATAAACTTAAAGAATTTTTCTACATTTTAAAGATTTATAAATGCCTGCAATAATGTTTAAAACTTGTAAGTTATTTATTCCTTCTGAACATTATTATGGAGAAAACTGAGGTCACAGATATGATATTGGAATTAAATATTTTCTCCAGAAAATATTTAACAATGTTAATAAATGCTATTTATTAGAATTGCTTTATCATATAATATTTCATTACTATTACAAATGTGAATAATTTGTATAATGGATTCATTTCAAACCTGTGATCAATAACATAAGATATATTTACTGCATTATAATGAACATTTATTATAATTTAAACCCATGAATGTATTTAATGAATAGCCGTAGGTTTATCCTATACTTGCTGGCAGAACTATTTAAAATTTACTAATTCTTTCCCAAAGAAATAAGTTCATCATTGCATAATTATACTATAGATTACAATATCTTAATTATATTGTCTTATATAAAATATATATTTGTTGTAAACAAGATGTTGCCAACATTTTTCTTTATATTCAAGTATAATATAGAATAATTTACAGAAGGACATTATTTGATTTATTTATTTAATGGTAAATACTTCTATTTAGTTGGATTGATTTTTTTATACTCTTTTATTTATATGGATATTATTTTCATCCTGTATGCCATATTTTGAAATATTAGAGGTTAAAATTCTTAGAATAGTAGTTTATCATATTTACATATGTTCAAAATAGTATATTTCCTTTTTAAATATAAATAATTTATTTATGGAGGTATATTATTATGCTGTAAGCTAAATGAGAATATGTATATTTCTATAATTTATTTTATGATTATTTCTTGCCTAATGTTAATAAAGCCATATTTGGCATTAATTTTTGTCATTTATTATGTTTCCCCTTTGTTAGCTGTTGTATTTTGTTAAAGATGTTAGAATTATTCTCTCTATTTTAGGAATGCTTTTACAAAAAAAATCAAGTCTTATGTGACATGACCTAACTTAACAAGCTTATTTGCAACCTCTTTATATAACAGAGTGATGTTTTTATATGCCAGTATATTTAAAGATGGTAATGTTATCCCTATCATTATTTTGCTAGCTTATTTTTACAAAAAAAAGAGGTGATAGAATTTTGTCTCTCTTTTATTATTTGTTATCTTGTTAGTATTTATATGTGCATAGCAGATATTTTAGGAATTGTAGCTTAGGCTTTTTATTTAAAAGGCAATTCCTATTTAGAATGTTGTCTCTGCTGTACATTTTCATTACTTTTCCTGACTAATGACAAAGTTCTAAATTTTTTAATTAGTCCTCAAAAGTAGGTGCATCTTATGAGCAATGCCATCATATTTTCACTTTATCTTACTTTATTATTATTGAAGATGGATTTTATTTGTACTTTATAGTATGTTTAATAAAACATGTATAATATTTTATCATGCCTTTATCTGGCATTTTTAGTAGTTTTATCTAAATATTGAAGAATTCTACTTTACATCTATAGCATTCTTGATTGGTTTAAATGTGAATGATACCTGATAAATGTATAAGTCTAAATTTGAGCTTTCTTAATTATCTGGAATAAATACAATAAATGATTAGTTTTAAAATTTAAAACTTTATTTTAGGTATAAGTAGACAATATATCTCTGTTTTACAATTTCTTCATTGCTATATTGATAAGCTAATATTATTATTATTGAGTATGCTAAAATTTATAAAAGGAACACTACTTATATAAGGTTATTATCATTCATTGTATGAATAAATTGATAAATGGGAACTTTTGACTAGTTGAACAATAGAAAATTTCTTTAATATAATGGATTATTTTACTTAATCCAATGTAATTTATTTTTGATAAAATATGATGTAAATTTTATTTTGATTTTTCTGTTAAATTGTAAAAAAGTAAAATTGTAAAAAATTTGGCTATGTGGACTCCAATATAGTTTAATTGTAAATTTGATTTTTTTTTTCCTGTAAATAAATAATTGTTATTATTTTAAAAATTTCTTATAGTTGTTTTTTCACATCATTCTACTTATCAAATATAAATCATTCCACATATTGATTCAAAATTAAATGCTTATAAAACATACCACTATTTTAAGTGTATTTACAAAATAGTACATGCCTTTTAAATTAATAATAGTCAGTTTATTGAATCATTTAACCATTAATATAATCTCTAAGAAAGATGTAACTTTCTTAATAAAGAATTATAATTGGAATTGTTATTTTGGATCACTTTAATTAATGTGATTTGTTTATTTCAAATCACTGTACATTTTTATTCTAAAAGTTATTTTCATATTTGAAGATCATATTTATTATTTTATAATAAGATTTAATTTTACAAAAATTTAGTTGATATTTAGAAGATGGATACATAATCCCTTTTTCATTCTTAATATCTGAGTGTATTCCTAGATTATTCTTTACTTTATTTTAAAATAAGAGATCATGTTGTATTTTATTTAAATAGTAATAAACTTATTACTGTTATAATTATGATAAAACCTTAGTTTAGGGGAAGTGTATGTTTTATCTATTTTATTAATTAGGATTTCATTCAGCATTAAATAAATCGAAAGACTCAAAAGAGTTCATGAGATCATATTAGCCTGAGATATTCTAATATAATTTTTGAACTATATTATTAAATTTATTTTGATATTTGAATTTTACATTCAAAAGATAGATTTTAAGTGGCATATATTTTAAAAGAACATTTCAAAATGTAATAAGAATTAAATAATGTTTTACCTGATTGAAGCAATGAGTTGCTTAGAAGATCTTTAGAAGATAATAAAATGAGAGTTGTATTAAACCTTTGTAGAAAAAATAAATTTAAATATAACTTCATTGGCATATATTTACAATACAAAAATTTGTATACTTTTGCTACAGTGAGTTAAGTCTCATAGTACTGCTTTGTATTTTTGTTATATTTTATTATAATGCTATATCTTTTTATTGTGGTGTACATTATGAACCTGCTAAGCATATCTTTATCATTTTTATTCAATAGTGTAAAAAATTTAGTTTTTTATATATTTATGGTAAGTTGACATTTTTTAGAAGATAAATAATTGGAATCTATCTCTCATGTTTATTTTTTTAATTGTTTATATTTAACCTATCTTTTTATTATCCTATCTATATTAGTATTTTAGTTATTTAATAAAAGTTAATGTATTTAAAATATGCAAGTACCCATGTCATTTTAAAATTTTCTTTGTCACATGTTAATAAACGTATTTAAAACTTACTTTATCATGTGAGAATATACTTAAAGTAAAATAGTAAAAGATCAAATTTAGTAGTAATATTTATTAGTAATTTGTTTGCTGTATTTGTGGCATTTTAAACTTCACTCATATTTAACATGCCTAGATGTTTTTTTTTAATTTTTTATTAAAAGTATATCAAATTCAGTAGTATTTTCTGCTGTACCCATGCAATTTTGTTTTACTTTAATATATGTTAAATATATATCTAAAAAAATCCTAAATCTTTATCAGATGTTATTATTATAACCAATCTAATCTATCATTAAATACATGATACAAACACAATTTAATTGAATTAAAATAAATTTACTAAAGTAAATTTTATCTTTTACCAAAATCTATATTTTTTATTTAAAATTTTTTTCAATAAGCAAAGATATCTCTTGGTCGCCTATGATCTCTTTTCAAAATATGTCTCTGCTTACCCTATATCCCAGGCTAATACCAGACACACAATCAGGGTATTAGACACTCTTCAATTCCCCAAGATAGGAAAACCTAAAACTATTTTGTCAGACCATGGAACACCTTTCCTATCTAAGGAATGGAAAAGATGGGTGGAGAAACTACAAATCAAACACGTGCTCACTTCCATTAGAAATCCACAATCAAACCCTTGCGAACGCATAATGCGGGAGCTTGGCCATTTGTTCAGGACTTACCTAAAGAATGAGCATAGGGGGTGGGTGAAGCAGACAGAACGGGTAGTGAATTACATAAATTGGGGTGCAAATGAATCTACTGGCTTCACACCCATCCAACTATATTTTAACCAACCTATTCCTTCATTATTTGTGAAATACCAACCTCCAATTGAATGTCATCACTATGACATAGAAACTAAAATTCAAATGGCTCGACAACAGTTAATTAATAAATCCAATTTTAGAAATAAGAAGGGAAAGGAAAGCAGACATCACTTTAAGATTGGAGACAAGGTTTTTGTGAAAACACATAGCCCAAGTAAACCAATGGATAATGTTTATCATAAATTTTGTCAACAATATGCTGGACCATATGCTATTGTGAAACAAGCTGGCCCAAATGCATTTTGGTTAAATATTGATGGAGAGATAAAAGGAACTTATAATGCTCGATATTAAAGCCATACAGTGGTTGTCAAGAACTGCCATGTACAGAAGCTTAGTTATTTGTAAACAGATGACCATGATTAAAGTAGATGAAAGTGAAGTTTATAAAAAAAATGTAAATGGGTATATGCAAGTGTATTGTAATGAGAAAGACATCATTGTTCGTGAGTAAATAGCTAGAGTAGGTAGATGTGATGAGGATGCACTCAAATTAATGTTGAAACATTTTATTGAGGTATCTTAGAATTGGCTGAGATATGGGAATTGACCCATAGAATGTGGGAATCCCATATTTTGTTCAGACCTTATAAAAATCCATAAGACTCCTAGGGAGCAGGATATAGGCTGACAAACTCAAATATGTGCCTTCTGGAACAGAGACACTTAACCAGTCAAATTCAGACTATTCAACCGTCATATAGTTAGTAATTCTAGAAAAGATAATAGAAACAATGTTAATGATGACAGTAATTCAATGTAGAGATGAAAGAGATAAGGTTAGGAGTCTAACCGAAATGAGTAATATAAAAAAAAGCAAATGTATATTGATGGGTAAATTAAAATAAGTACGACAGCATTAGAACTCTCCTTATTTAAAAAGAATAAAATTATCCAACACAAAAACCATTCAAACCTTTGTTTAGGTGCTAAAATTTTGACAATGGTCTAAATTTTAACCTTCTAAGGGTAGGGGAAATGTAAGGTGATGTCCAATTCTTGTAAAAAAATAATAACAAGTAACTGATGTTTTAGGATAAAAATGTATAAAGATTAAATAGGCAGCCAACTTCTAAAAACTAATTTTTAGATATTTGGAGACATATACACATATATATATACACAAATATAACCATACATTCATGAAGGAATGAACACATTTATTTTTTTTTATTAAATGTAAAATAAAATATATACATATACACATATATATACATGAATGTAGATTTTAAATCATGACGTGACAAAATAAAAAAAAAAGAATATTTAACATTAAATTCTAGTAACCACGTTTCTTTTGTTTAAAAGAGGAAAAAAAGAGTAAACCTTTGTTGATTTTGGGAACGTGGAAAAATATCTAAGCAACAGATTTTTTTTTTTTTACTTGTTGTTGGTTTTTCTTGTTCAACTGAAGTGCACGGAAGTAAAGTTGTAAAGAACATTTTAATTATTATATTAGTTATTAGAATTTCCATTCTTTATTAATATTAAACTATTTAATATTTGGAATTTTATTATTGATAAGTGTAAAATGTTTTAAAAAGAAAAAAAAACATTATTTAATCGATGAACTTTCGTTCGTTCAAATAAATGCTAAGAGCATCATAGTTATTTAACATTGTTAAAAAATATAATTGCTATCAAATGTTTCTGGGATAAAATAAAATCAACTAATGATGAAATAGAACTTTATTAACATTATTTTAAAAGTAAAATCTTTATCATACGTTTCATACATATATAAATAAAACTGCATAGAAATAGCGTTCGCCTTATAATATAACGTAAGCTTTAAAAAAAGGATTCATATTTAATAATTTATATTGTGTAAATAAAATCTAAAAATGCACTTTTGCTAATTGAATGTCAGGGGATTTTTCTATCCTCTTGGTGTCATTGACGTGTGATGGAGAATCGTATTTATTGATATATATATATTGTTTAAATCAATGTGGAAAAATCTTGTTATGGAATGGAAATGCATGGTTTTAAAATCAAACGCCGAGGAATTCAATTTCGTCATGGGAATTGTAATGCTTAGAACGTCAACATGATTTAATATACATGAAGGAAAGAAAGACATTATCTGCTAAGAATACAGAAGCTGCTCTTAAAAATTTAATGTGCTATTGTTTTAAGGAATTCCAAAATTTCATTATATTTTATGTTTCAAATATTTTTTTTTTTTTTTAAATGTATACTGAGAGTTGGGTTGTGAATTTTTCTCACTCTTATATTCAAGTGTAGCAAACATTTTTTTTTGAAAAAAAACAAAAGAACCCATTTGTTTAGATTTTTATAGGGTGAGAGAGGTGCACAACTCAAATTATACGTCAATATATTATATATGTTTGTAAATAAAATATTATCATAATGGAAGGTTTAAAACTGGACAATGACTGAAACAAAAGGTAAGATTTTAAATATTTACATTTATTAAATAATTAATATGATAAAATCAAACTAATCAATAAGTAAATATATATAATATTTTCTTAACTATACAAAACACAAATTAGCAATTCATGGACATAACCTTGAGGTACATTTAAATGACATAAACAGAATGATAATCGTACATTAGTAATATAATTTTATATTCAAAATAATTAATACATTATTGTAAATCATGCACTAAATTTTATAATTCTTATTTCAACCCATATTTTAATATTTGAATTACAGCTAGTCATATTGTTGTAGAGATAAATTAATGTTTTATAATAATCATGTATATATTCTGTTGATTTATAAATATTATAACTATAAGCATGATCTGTTAAAAAATATTTATTGTTTGAAGTTAAAACCTTTGTTTCTCTGGTCTCTAGATTGTCAAGCATCATTCATACTTCACTCACCAGTATAGCTATTATACATGCATACAGATTTTAATTTATTATTAGCAATAGCCATTAAGGATCTATATAGAGGTCACATTATTGCCATCCTATTTAATTCCATCCTTGAGCAGAGTTAAAGGCAAATGTCTACACTGAGTTAGAACCCCGAGTAGTAATAGGACCTGTAAGTAGAGAAGGCTCTGGGTGTACTATCCTAAAAGGTTTTACAGTCCGTTACATATTTTGGCAACCCAAACATTTGGGGCGTCAATTAATTAAATATCTTACCCTGTAGACGCCCGGTACATTTTACGGTCCGTTACAATGATATCATTTAAAAAAGCTTACAATATAATTTTCCCATGCATTTTTATATTGAAAATTACAAACTTTTTAAAAACAATTAAAGCAAAATTTATAATGCTAGTAAAATTCAATATAAAAAAGAAAGAAAACCATGCAAGATTCTAGTTGAAAAATGAATATTTAAAACATAGTTAATCTTTGAATATCTCAGTATCAATTTTAAGCATTATCAATTCATTATAGAATACTGATCTATCTCACTTATAATTGGCACCAATGAAAGTAGTTTTAACTCATCTATCCATATTATATAATTTTTGTTACAATATATTAAAATACAGTTTAGAACATAGTATTCCCGCTATTATTATCATCTTTTGTAGTGATATTTGTAAACCATTTGAAATTTAAAAGCCTTATTTTTTTAGTAATGTTAATGATACTCTATGTCTTCCTCCACATATTACACTTTTTATCCCTTGTTATTAAGTTCTACATATCTTTATAATTTACAATGTTTTGATTAATATTAAGGTGTCAGTATTTATTTCTAATAATGTATCAATAAAATCTTGCCAGATAGATTAATGGCATATTTTATTTTATAGACTACAATTCAGACTATATGATACCTATGAAAGCATAAATAATTACTGAATTCAAAATTGTAGCGGAATCATCCTTCACATGAAGTTAAAGATGGGAAAATTTTACTAAGGTTTTGAATTTAAATCAGATTAATTGTCTAGTTTTTAAATATGATATGAGGTCAGCAAAAATGCATATACCAACAAATTACATTATGATTCCTAGATATCTGAATAATTTCAAGCTATCACTTTAAACAGTATAAATAGGTTGATGTGACTTTTAAATGAAAATGTACATTTTTTACAAATCAATGTGCATTCATCAAATCATTTATATACTTCAGTGAATTACTTTAAAATGTATATATTTTTTACTCTAAATATTGATAATCAATGAATGGGTGAATAATAAACACTATACAAAACTTATAAGTTCTATTTATTTATGCTATCTTTAATTAGTTTTAGTCTTCTTTCAAGATTTCGATTATATATATATATTTCTGGTATAATATGGGTTTTTAGTTAAAATTTCATTTGAACTCTACATGTCAAATATTCTTATTAATGTTAGGTGAATAACAATGGTTATAACAAAAAATCACATAATGGTGATCAACCATTTCCTATTATTTGATAATTGTGCATATTACCAAGAAGTTTATTAAACTCAATTCATATGGTTTTCAATAAAAATATTAATTTTCACACACATCCATATATTGTTTAATAAAAAATTCAAATAAAGGAACTATTATAAGTTTAATAAAAAAAAAATGGTTTAGCCTCAGGAAATGTCAATTACTAGTAATTGAGATAATTTCTTGATAACTTCAAAGATCAAAAGTTGGATATTATCTCCTAATTTCCATTCTATATACATATAAAATCATTTTACATATATATGGTTCAAAATAAATTGTCATTTGGTAATATTTAAAAAAAGTTTTAAAAGAAAGTAAAATTTAAAGATCGTTTCAAAGACGCAATTTACATTTTTTTTTTTTTGTTAGAATGATTTATTTTTTAGATAACGTACAGTTAAAGTTATTTTTGTTACGAATTATTTATTTAATTAAAAATAAAAGTTAGAATTGGAGGGAATAAAAAAGACATGCAGATTACTAATCCAGATAAACAAAATGAAAGAAATTCCGTAAGTAAAAGATTATGAGCAGTAAAACCTTTTTAACTCTAAGTAAAGATGGTGGGTAATTTATATAAAAAAGACTTTGTAACTGAAGAATTAGTAAAGAATGTACAAGATTATTAACTTGTATTTTAATAAAACAAGAGAAAAAATATATGCACAGAAAACTAAAAAACTGATCAAGAGTATAAAAGAACTAAATAGCTTTGAGCTGGGTCTTTTGGTGGCTTGGTCATGCATGGATGGGTGAGAGGACAGCGATAGATGCAGTTCCTGTTCTCTCAATGTGATAAATGCTCCAACAAAGAATGTTCATAGGCTGAGCCAATGCATCAGATATGAATAGAAATCAGAGCTTGTGGACACCTTCTTACATCATAAAGATGTTACTCCAAAACCTTCCTGATAAGCCATACATTGCAACTAATCAGGAATATAAAAGAATGTTAACAGAGTAAAACTAACTTCAATGAACTCTTCAATTCAAGAAACAAATGCATACTACAAAACTTACCAGTAAGATTATTCATAACCGCTTTGTGACTAAAAATATTTGCAAACTAACATTAACAATAAAATTATAATACCAATAAAGACATTTGCTGTTCTACTCTCTGTTTAACTGTTTTAATTACTCAAATGTGAACTATTTGGAATTTATTAATTGATATAGATTATCTGGATTAGCATATAATTCTCGTATAAATTATTTTAATAAAATATTTAGCACTAATATAAAACTTTCATTGTACATGCTTAATTTTTAGTTAGTTGTAGTATTAATTTTGAATGTTAGATTTTATGTAATTTTAGAGAAATGTATAAATTACTTTGCCAATATGGTTTATTAATTAAGCTCCAGGAGAAATATTTAAAATAAAATAATTAATTGATGGGAAATCGTAATGCTGATCTTTGTAAGTATTTGCTTTGTAAGTTACGATGTGCTTTATGAAGAATCAGTGAGTCTATCATCAATTCTGAAATCATCTATATAAATTAAAAACTGATTCCGCCAGCAATTCAAATTGTAAATAATATTAAGTCAAGTTAATCAGGAAATATAGCTATGTTTTTAAAAATATGAACAAAATATTTTTTTTCCATAGCTTCATTAACTTATGCATTCTAGTGCAATAGAAGACTAACAGAATGTGAAAAACATTACAATTTACATATCATTGAAACCAATCTATATATTATCATTTTGAACTATTATCAATTCTCTACAGAATGAAGGTCTCTTCAGGTTTACTCAGTTTCTAATGTCTAGCTTTTTTGTTTCCTGTCAAACTTTTTATTCCATCCTTCTCACATGTCTATTTGAATATTTTACATTCTCATGGAATTCATTTAAAACTTCAACTGTCCATTATCATTATCATCTCTTCTAGAAATATGTCAAATCCAGTTCCTTTTCATTCTCAATTTTTTCAATAATGTCTATGATATCAATTTGTTCTCTCGTTCATGTATTTCATTTTTATCTATTCATATTATTTCTAAGATATATCTGTCCATTCTTTATTAAGTGTTGCTCTTCTGTTAAGTTTCCAATTAGCAGATGATAAGTAAGAAGTGGTAAAATATATCTATTAAAAACTTACATTTCAATTCTATAGGCATATGTTTTATATTATTTCTATTGAAGAACCAAATGCAGATAATTCAGATTTACATTGATGAAGCAGATTTTATTTAAATGTACAAAATGTTTTTGACAACACCAAAAACATTTTAAAATTGTCATGAGAAACTTAAATTCTAGAACTGATAAAGGATTGACAGATGAACATTGTGAATATAATTGCTTATAGTGATAAAAATGAAAGAGTCTTGTCAAGCATTGGTGTTGCAGGTTCACTTACTGGCCGATGCTATGAAATATGGAAAAAAAATGAAAGTCTTCTGGTTTGTAGATTTCCAAGTAAAAAAATTGCATGTTATGAATACTTTCTTTGAAAAAAATGCTAAATGGGAATGAATAGAGAAGCATCCAAATAAAGGTACAATAATATTAGATTTTACTTTGTCTAAGAGAAAATATGTATTTCAAGATTATAATCATCTTAATAAATACAGTATAGGAAATGATTTTTGGTTAGTGAGATATACGATAATGCTAATGCAAAACTAGAGAGGTGGGAACTATAAAGAGAAGCAATTTTAAAATTTGATATCTCTAATTCTCAAAACCTCTACAACAAAATTAAATTATAAATTGCAAATCATTTTAAAGTATTGGCAGATTTTGAAAATAGATCATTCTTAATTGTAATTCATAAGAATATTCCTAATACACTAATAATAATTGATACAAATATATCTGGTATATAAAAACTAATTTTCCAGTAGGTTTTTTACAGAAACAAGATAATGTGTGAACAAAAGGAGTATGATAATTTTTAAAAACGAATTTTGTAGAATGGTAACAAAAAAAGAAGTAATAGTGATATAAAAAAAAACAATTTGTTTCATTATAGTCCATTTAAGAACACCCACATATTTAAATAATTGTAAAACTGAGTATTTTTAATGTAGTAAATATCTAATAAATAAAATAAAACTACACAAACTAAAAGAACAAGTTATCATAGAATAAAGTATAAATATTACTTAAAAATTAGCAGGAAATAATAATAATGGTGGCCAAAAATAATGAAAATTAAAATGGGCTTTACATTCAAACATATAAATCCTAGGCACACACAGTTTAACTTCAGTTTAAATGAATATCCTAATTATCATAGCGTATTAAAAATCATTTATATTTTCTAGAATGTAGGTATGCAGTAAATACAATTTTTATAATCAAAATAATAAGAATAAGAAAAAAAAGAACAATCTATAAGAATATTACTGATTTCATTTTACATGGAGAGCTACAAAAGAAATATTTTATGATGAGAATGTAGATAACTGGCATAGTACATTTCTTTTGAAATTATTAAAGCTTATCTTAATGGTTTTAATTTGAATAGCAATAACACACACTGTGGTTACTGTTTCAAGCATTACAATTATATTCTGATCACTATAACTTCTCTATATTGTTTAAGATTATCTTATAATATTACATTATCATGTGCAGTATTATTTTATCAGTTACAATTTTAAAATTATTAATTCAAAATATCTGAAGATAAGAACATTTTATGAATCTTCTAGGCAATTACAAAACCAATTGGCATATCAATGCCATGAGACTTGCTCCTTCAGATGTAAATAAAAATTACAATTTCTCACTGGTGTTGTGTTTTAGTTCAAAAATAAATAATAGAAAAAAATATATGCATTTGTTAAATATAATTATAAACCACATAGTTTTTTCCACTTATATATTATATATTTGGCCAATATAAATATATGAAATAAATGGTGTACTCAAGCAATTAAAAATTAACTAATAAATAAATAAGTTTATTACAAATGACTTTATAAGAATTTATATCTAACATACAATGGACTCATAAACTTGTAAAGCCAATGAATCCATAATAAATACTTTTGCTTGATAAAAAAATAAAATTTATTGAATAATGTTTTACTTGATATTGAGATATAACATGGGATGTATTATATGATTAAAATAAAATACTTTTATATTGATTTATGCAGTAGTAAATCAAAGCACCTAATTTTAATAACAACATATTTTTTTAAAGTAAACATTAATTCATTTGTGGTGTTTAAAAATAAATAATAATTTATAGCAGTAATTATCATCATATAATATATATTTATAATTCACTCTCACTATAGTATAATTAGATATGATATATAATTTATAATTAAAATTGTAAATGCATATAGTCAAAAAAAGTTAAACTATAGATTTCCTCTCACACAAATAAAAAATAAAATATACAGAAAAAATTTAATATTATTATCTTTTAAAAAACAAATAAAAATAATGTAATATTTTTATGAAGTTATTTATAATTCAAATTAAGTTATGCAAATACAATTTATGTTTTAATTCATCTTTTACTTTAATTGATTGTTATTATTTATGATATCAAATAGCAAAAATATACTGCATTGTAATCCAATACCAGTAATTTAAAAGAAAGATTTTATAAATATTACCATTTACTTTTAATTGTTGTTATTAACTGGTTGTTTTATCTAAGTGTCTGTTATTATTATCAAAATTAAAACTTTGATCTAACTTTAATATCATACAGCAGTTACTTTTGGATGTTCTGTCATGTTAGCACACACATATGTAAAACTCCATAGACAATTTAATCCTTGAATGTCATCCAATTACTTTGCCTTTGTGGTTATTATAATCCAAGTATCTTTAGTAGACATAGATTTATGGCAGTCAGCATAACATTTTTGTTAGTATTCACTTTGGTTTAATCCCAAACACCAAACAAAGAAGATGCTTCTACCATCCTTTTTTAAGTTGTTTATCTACAGTACACCTCACATTGCTATTAGTTTAAAATTATTTATGAAATAAGATATGGTTAAAACCAAATTCTTTAAAGATAACTAAGAATGTATTCTTTCTTCTGAAATTATTTTTGTCTCTAACATAACACAAACAATGTAATATATATTTTAAACACTAGTTTTGAGCATATGATTTGTCTCTTAATTTTAATATACCATTATTGTCATCAGATATAATTTAACAAAATATTTTTTTAAATAAATAAATGATCCATTTATTCTATATTTATTCAAAACAAAATAAACATATTTTTACTAAACATTTGACCTTAAATTGTTTTCTTTATTTAGCTATTGATAAACCATAAAAAAATGAAAATTTAAGATATGTACACACTACAATATCTAAATCAACAAATATTTCTACTACAAATAAAAATGTATATCCCTTATGTATATATCATATTTAATATGTGTACATAATAATAATGTGTATGTATTGTAAATAAACTTTACTTAATACATACAATTTTATTTTAAATCAATGCCACATATATGCAAGTCATTATATATTTCTGCATTAAATTATATATATATATATATATATATATAGTCTTAATATTATATAATTTTTTTATTTCATACTCTTAATGGATGTATTATATTTAGTATGTGTACATAGTTATTTAGGTATGATAAATCAGTAAATAAGTTTTCTATTTAAATTGATAGAAAAACACCTTTTTTTAAAAAAAATGGTAAAAAAAAAATTTTTGATTTTAAATTTTTTGTATTGTTTTAAATAATCTGAGTTTTCCAATTTATTTAAAAAAACAATTGTTTTAAAATAAACATGGATATTGCTTTAAACAGAAAACTTAATTACTGATTTATTATACATATATAATTATGTACACATACAAAATATGATATTTTCATTAAAAGTTTAAAATGGTTTTTAAAATATATTAAATTGAAAAAAAAATAACTGACTTCTTATGACCATTATTTAAAACAAATAAAAATTCTCGAAATAATTGTTAAGTGTTATAAGTAAATTCATAGAATATTTTTCATATTTTTCCCATTCTCTGTTCCATATATATTAAACTAGATCACCTACTGACAAGATGAGTGTTTCAAATGGATTGGAATGTGATAACTTAATTATATGGGAATTTTCAAGAAATTCTATTGAATTTAATTATATTAATCCTCAATTTTAAAATTTCATTCTAACTTCAAACAGTTCAAAAGTTAACAAATAAACAAACAGATTTTTCAAAATCAATAAAACCATTTAATAAAATAATCTCACATGCACTATTAAAATATCATTTTTGTTTATGTATTTAATCTTTGCATACACACATCTTCTTTGTTTATACATGAGTATAGGGAAAAAACATTTAAATAAAATAGACATTTATAATAAATTCAAAATGAAAGATTATTTAGGAGCCTGAAACTTCACAAATGAATAAAAGATCTAAGGAAGACTTATTCCATATCAGTGGATTTTAATTATAGTTTGTAAGGCATTCAAACTAGATTATTTTTAAAGTAAGAATTTATATATAATAATTATTAGTTTTAAGTTAAACAACTTTAGACATCTTTCACTTACATTACATATGCAACATGTCAATATTTGTTATATCCATTTTAATATATAATATTTTGACCTTATATTGTGCATCCAAAATTTTACTATTCAAAGATAAATTTATAAGTGTTTGTACAATTCAAATAATATTCAAATCATTATTAATTACATTAAATTCAATCATTTGCCATTTTATAACAGACAAATTGGATAAATATATTAAACACTCCAATTATGTCATCCATTAAGCAAATAGTTAATAAGACTTCAATAAATATTTTTTTCAGTTAATTTAAAACTTATCTTCATATTACTAAATTAAAGTTAACAGAATCAGAGAATCAACCATAATTGTGTTTTATATAAGATATAAATTCTATGATAAGGCCTTTTATTATTTGTTTTAATCTAAGTTGTCTATCATTAAATATTTATTGAACTTCACAAATTATAAAGATTTTATTCTATATTAAAACTTTCTGTGTTTTAATGCTATGTTTTCACTAGATTTAATAAAATTTCATTATAATTTTATATATAATAGACTCTTTTAATTTATATATCATAATTATATAATAAAATACTTAATGTTTACAATATAGTTTTGAGTAAAAAAAAATGGTGTTTAATAAATAGATGTAAATAGCAAACTCTCATCAACATTGATGTATTATATTTTTAGCCATATATTTCTACTAAATAGTTATGTCCTTAATGACAAACATATGAAACACCATATGAATAACTATATTATTATTTTTATAGAAAATAATTTTAAAAATAAAGTTCTGTCTTTTTATTTATATATCAATTCTACTGGTTTGCTAAAAATATTGCTTTATAGTTTTATTATAATGTTTTTATCTTGCAATAAGCTAATTAAAAATCCAAGCATTTATTATATGTGCGTGAGAGAGAGATTAACATCATTATATGTATATAAACAAACTTGTGCGAAAATATAATTTGCAATTTACCATTTACTGAAGTTGGTAAATAACTTATTTGCAATAACGCTGTTGTGTATATTATAGATAAAATTAATATCATTTAAATCTAGTAAAAGAAAGATTTAAAATAAGCTCTTCAACGTGTTTGTATTACTTAGAATATCAAAATCTGTAAATTTATGTGGAAAATCCGATTTTATATTTTATGACAGAAATTATGTTAGATATTAAACAGGAAAAAAGAAAATCGTTGTCATAACTAATATATATTTTACTTTTAAAAACTAAATTATAGCCTTGAATGTTTATGCATAAATATTTTATTATATTAAAAATAATAAAGAATGAGCGTTATATATATATATATTATAATCCAATATTAGTTTTTAATTTTAAAACATTAGTTTATTTTATTTAATGAAATATATAACAACTTTGATGTTTCATCACATGATCACCATTTCTTATGCTTGTAATTAACTGTTATTAAAACACGCAATACGTATAGAGAGTTTTGCCTGTTTTATTTTTGTTGTTTGTGAATATTTTATTTTAATATAACATTTATGGTGATGCACATTGCTAATGAATTTAGTTTTGTTTATAATTTTTAGTCAGTAAATCTTTAGAACAAAATATATTGAAGAATTTAATTTAACATCATAAAGTTCTTCAAAATGTGCAATAAACATTGTTTAGAATCATTTTTCTAAAAAGTGTTTTTAATAATAAGCAGACAAATTAATCATTAAAAGTATACAAATATTCAAGTCATTAAAAGCAAAAATCAAATAAGAAATTTCATTTTTGTGTCAATATTATTTATTAAAAGAATCATTATGCAATTACAAAATTTGTTTTACTTAAATTTCTATTGAGAAGTAACATTTCACATCAGTTTTCATTTAACTTTAAAACACATCTTTTTCAAAATAGCACATTATTTTCCATAGAAATACACATTGTCACTCACACACGCACACATTTATAAAGTTACTGTAACAAATAGATAGTTTTATGACTTTTTTTTAAAAAAAAGCACATATGTATTATGTGAAATGTTGCTAGCCAATTATTAAAAGTTGTAATATTGTAGCAACTGTCGATAAGCATGTGTAGAACATTTACACTTCTTATTTGAAAGAATGTCAGATTAATATTTTTATTATAAGTTTCCACATTTGTTATTAATAGACAATGGATTTTTCTTGTAGAACTTTTCTAAAAGTCACTGGGTCTTGCAGTTTTTTATTTTAGTTGGATGATCAGAAAAAACTTATCAATGTAACATTATGCTTATTAGAGTTTAATGGAAAGTGAAATGTTTATCTTAATGTCTGCTAATAAAGACCTTGAAAGTAAATGAATTATCTGTAAAATATAAAAGTTTGGTAAAAAAATTTCAGTTCAATTTAATATTATGCACGCAAATAATAATTTAACCTGTTCAACAGTAAAGTCCACTTTTCTATTTTGAATAAGACCTATCAAGTCTTGTTAATATTCCTCCATATATGAATATTTTATTTTTACAATTAAACATATAAAAATATATGTTAATAATTATATATATATATATATATATATATATATATATAATTTTAACATTATTTTTTTTTCTCAAATGTAAGTTTTCAAGTGATAGATATTCTAAAAGTTAACATTTGATGTTTTCAAAATATGAAAATAAATTTCTAAATGGAGTTTTTATTTATAACAATGGTGCTTGGCATCATTGGACATAAGTTACCTATTCAAAAAGTTAATATAATGCAATATTAGATATTTGAATTTTATGTTATTAAAAGAAGGATGTATTTAGGGTTAGTTATCATTAAAAAATTTAAAATTTGTAAAAATAATTTCTTTATCATTTTGACAAGTTTCACAGCAGAAACTGCTTCTGCCAACTACATCAAATCTTTCAGCCATTGCAATTTTAAAATTACTTTGCTTTTGAAGAAAATAAATTAATAATGTAAGGTTTTGGTTTAAAATGTCTTTTACATAAATGTTGCACAATAAGTATTAATTTATAAACACATTACTGAAAATTATAATTTGTTTGTAGAAATGTGATTTATTTGGTTTTTGTTCATGGGGTTAAATATTCCACCAATCACATTTTTTTTCTGTTAACATCTAAAACCAACTTTCTCATGCATTGTCATGTAAATTAGGTTATTGTCCTTGTTTAAAATTTTCAAATAATGCTGACATCTTCAGAAATGTGTAAAATAAAACTATGCATTAATAATATAAGTTTATAGAAAAACTTAAAATAACCTAGCAATGATAAAAATCAAAGCATTATTGTAATACCCAAAACTACAAAATCTGAAGTTACCTCTGTTTTTGCTGCTAACCATTATTTAATTTCTAAGTTTTTGTCATTATTCAAAATATTAAATATTGTATTATTATTAGCTTAATTGTAAAGTTGATACATTATTGTTAGACACATAGCTTTCAAGACAAGTTAACTTAAATTCAAAACTGTAATCACAATAGATTTGAATAACAGGATAAAAATTAAATATTCACTAAATGAAAACATTAAAAATAGATAGCCTCAATAACATTAACAGTTATATGGTAATTTTAGGGTGTGTATACATATTATGAAAAAAAAATATTTATATCAGCTAAAGTATAAAAAGATTTCTTAAAAGTAAAACAGTTTTTTTTAAAATATTTGAAATATATGAGCAGTTTTAGGAATTTAAATCAAATTTTCTATTGTAATTTAAATTAAGTAAAAATAGTGAATGTGCTGCAAAAATATTAATTAAAATTAATATTTATTGTGATATGAAAAAAGAGATAAATATTCTGCATTGAATTTTTGTCTTGAGTTAAAATGATGAAATAAAACTTTATTGGTCTATCAAAAACTTTACATACCGTTTTATGTAAGTAAACATTATTAAAATTAATATATAAATTCAAAATTAGATATCATTAAACTACTTTTGTTTATTGTAATAAATAAACGTTTTACTTTAATAATTAATGTGTATACACATAATTTTAAGATTTAAAAGTCAATTTTATAAACATTAATTTTTGTATACTAAAATATTTTTTAAAATCCAAAAAGTGAATATAATTATAGTTATTTTTATTGAATTAATTAATTAAATGACTCATTAAACCAAAGCTTATTAAAAAATAAACATCTTATCTGTGGAACATGTCAATATATTATTCAAACAACAAATAAATTTGTTTTCAATTTTAAGAAAATACAAAATACATTGTAACCTTATCATCCAACTCCATTTGTAGTGTTCTAAAAAGATAAAAACAATTATTTATTTTTATATATAAATTCGAAGTAAATTACATTAATATGCAATTGAAGGAGAAACCTGATATATATTTTTACACACGTCTGTGCTGAGTATGTTATTTATATTTTTCTTTAGCTTATCATATATTATTTTGATATTATTAATTGGTTATAATTATTGACGTTTTAGTATGACATAATTTAAGGTGTGGTTAATTAGGACAATAAAAATTAATCATATCAATAACTAATTTTTTTTATAATTTCCCATATTTACTAAGATAAATGTAGTTTAAAACTTGACATAATTGTATATAGGTTTTATTGAATGGGTGAAATATACAAATATGGTTTATTAGATTTGAAAGTGGTTCAAACTAAATTTAATCCAGTTTAATTAATTGATAAGTTGTAAATTCTCCCAAGTATTATTTTTTTAATTTTTTTTATTGTTGATTGGTCTCATGTTAGGATATGCAAATGAGAAAAGGATTGTTTTTGGGGTTGGTTGGATATAAAAGGTAAAGAAAAAAAGTAAGGAAAGAAATACTTCTTGTAAAATATTCTAAAAGAAAATAAATTGGTAATATCAATTTTACTATTATTTAAAATTAGAGTGTGTTCATTTATTTTGAAGATGTAAAAGCTCAAAATTTCTGTCTTAAAAAACACTTGCTCTGACTCTTTTTAATTTATGACTGGGGAAACAATATTTGTCATATTTATAGAATGCATTGCAGTATTTAATAATACTAAGCAAAATAGTGTAGGGGGAAAGAAAATGGAATATATAAATTAAGGTTGTGGTTTAATTTGAAATGTTGTTATGCTCAAAAGGAATATTACTAATTAAAGAATATTCATTTATATTAATTTATGTCATGCTTTGGACCTTCATGCTGCTTGGATAAATTGTTTTTTTGTTAGTTAATAAAATTTTCAAACTATTCAGGATATGGACAATGTATATTTAAGCATAAATTTCTTGCTGTCAGTAAAGTCCCTAAAATATATATTGTGCTTCAAACATCTATTCTGCTTGGATAAAGATATTTCTTTTTTTTTGATTAATTATAGAATTTATTAAAGCTTACCTGTATATATTAACAATGTTTGGAATTAATGTTAAATTTCCAGTTGGGAGTGGAATTATGAAATTATATATATTATAGTTTGGATATTCCTGTCATTAAGATAAAATTATTCATTAAATTATTTGTGAGATCCTTATAGTTTATTTGGATATGTTGACAACATTTATAATTTATTCAAAAAATCCCACTATTAATGGAAATGTAAAATTACATATTTGATAAAAGATAAAGAATTGACCTGAAGTTACTTATAGTACTCTTGTGAAGTAAATCTTTTTTTTTAAATGGTGATATACTTGGTGATAAAGAAACCAAGAATGTTCAATTTATTTTTCAGTAGAAGACTCTACAATTGTATAATTATAATAGGAGACATTTGGAGATATTAAATATTCGGTGAAGTGTGTACTTCATAAATTACAGATGATTAACTGAAGATATTTGGATATCTAAGCTTTTCCTAGGAATCATTATTGCAATAAGAATATAGAAATGGAAAACAATAATATAATAATATTCAAACTATAAATGTCAAATGTATTTTAAGCATTGAGTACTATTTTGGATATCTTGCATAAGATAGTGTGAAATTAAAGAGTGTGTGTTGGTTTATTTTACATTTTTTGCATATGTTTTATATTTAATAGTTTTACATACATCTGTGCTATCTTGTATGCTATGCAAATTATAGGATTTCCAATTAAAATGAAAATGAAGTGACATTAATATTTGATCTTAAGAAGGAGATAGATGTTGGTCATTGATGATTAAAATTCATCATTATTTGTTTTCAAAGGTATTAAATGATATTATAATTGTAATATTGAACTTTAATATTGTGGTGATAAAACTTATTACCATTTATTTTAAAATACATTAAACAGTCTTATATTTTTTTAGTTTATTAATTTTTTTATTATTAATTTTTTATCATAATTTCAGAATATTTCAACAGACATGTGATCACCATTTCTTATGCTTGCTCATAACTGTTATTAAAACAGGCAAAACTCTCCATGCAGTAGTGTCACCAGTGCAGACCAGAGCACTACTAATATGGAGAGTTTTGCCTGTTTTAATATTTAAACAGCACTGTTAACCAATATTAGCTTTAAAAGGAGAAAGGATTTTAATAACATGAACCTAAAGTTTGTGTATTTTAGTTGTATTTTACTACTTGCATATAAACCATTTATATATTGATGATGGTTGATATGATTCTACTAAATTCATTGTGTATATGACAAATATATTTATAGTTGATCATTATCATTATGAATAACAATTTAGTCAATCTGTGAGAGTGAGTACTAAATAAGGCTTAGTGATCATGGTTGATGATGGGTGGAGGTGACCATGTTACAGCTGTGAATTTTCTGTTAGCTGTAACCTATATTTTTTTTTTATACTTGAATTATTGTATTAGGAAGTTATTAATAATTTGCAGTGTCATGGAGATATATGACACAATATCTTATATGGTGGTCACAATCTTAATGAGTATGCTTGGATGATATGATATATTAAGGAAGTTATTAATCTCTTATTATCTATTTTTTGTATCCATATAGGTGCTGATAGAGACTTGGATATTTAAGTCAAATATATTCAGACATGACCCTAGATTAATAATATTATTGTTGACGCCGAGTTGACTCTTTAATGTCTACATTAGTGACATTACCCTTTATATTGGGTAGTAAGTCACTGTTGTTTAAATGTTTACTGTTCATTAGTTGTTGATGATGAATAGATTAAGGAAGGTATGTGAGGTATATTCTTACAGGTTGAATGAATATTTGTAATCCAGCTAACCTCAAATTTAATCTAAGTTAATGTAACGTACTAAAGAAATTGTTGAAACTAATAGTGCAATCAGTTCACTCTAATAGACTCAAGGTTTTGTAGCTGTTTGTTTTATGCTTTATTAAAATAATAAATTTCAACAACATAAATAAAAATCTTATGGGAGATCAGAGAATCCATAAACAAGAGAATCAGATATGAATGTCATTCATACTTATTTGAACCTATGGAAAATATGTAATTGTTATTAATTGGTATGTTAGATATTCTGATTTTTTAAAGGGAATAATTTCCATAACAAGGCATTATATTATCAAACTTATTATTATGTTATTATGATTTTTTTTTTATTTTTATGAATACAATTAATGCTCACTTATGATATCATTTTGGGATATCTTGACAAGTACCAGAATTTAGGTGTGGACATTTAATATTGTATTTTGTTTCAATATTGAAATTATTTGTTTTGTTATATGAACAATCTGTAAATAATAAGTAAATATTAGTATAAATAAACGTTAGTGTAATCTTTTTAGTATGCTAGTTATTACTTTTGCATTCATGGTTATTCCAAATCACTAATCACCAATTCAGTTAATTTCCAGTCATTACAGCTTAGTGGAATTGTTATTGGTTACATATTTCAATTTCATTACCAATTCATCATTGCAATCATAAATGTGGATTATCACATACTCTTTGGGATTTGAGAAATAGGATTATTTAAATTATTTAATGAGTGATTAATAAAATACATTGTTATTTTTCAATTATAATCAAATACCTATAGTATGGTTTAAGCACTATGATTTATGCATAATTCAATAAATGGAAAGTATAATATGCTAGTTGTCAAATCAATTAATGAACTTATAATGTGATATTATTCACTATATAAATCATTTTAATATTGCAACCAGATAAAAGATCCAAACCAGACTATTAGTTATAATGTCTCATAGTTACTCTAGTGCCTTTGCACATCGAGTGGCAGTAAAATGAACTCCCTTGCCTAACTTAAGTAAGCTTTGATTTGGACATATCAAAATTAGAACTCTAAGATATAAATATGAAAATATTTTATTATTTAACTGTATCATACAAGTGATATAGCAAATAAGGCCAGAAGTTCAACAATTCTTGGTGTGCAACAATCTTGCTGATGACTGATAGTTGGGGAATAGTTGTTTACAATATATATAAAAATCATTAAAAATAAGTCAACACTTACATAATCCCAGTATCAATAATAATCAATATGTCTACTGTTATATAAGTATATTAGAGCCAAGAATGGGATTTCACTTTTAGTGTTAAAAGGAGATTGCCTTGACAACAGCTTGAAAATTGTTGATTGTTATTTATATTGAGATTGTCTAAGTGTTTTTATCAATTACTTATAAATCCATTTAGTCTTGCACATTATTACACTTTATATATATATATATATATATATATATATAAATATATATAAGTCATGTGACATCTTACTTGTTATTATTAATATATATATATATATATATATATATATATATATAGTAAGATGGAATCTTACATCTCACCAAGAACCATTAACAACCCTTAGCTACTTTGATACCGATGCTAATAATAACAACCTTCTCTAAATATAAGATATCATAAATTATAGGCCATGAAGAGAATATTATCCAAATAAAATGTACTCCCAAAAAATGAAAATGTCCACAAGCATTTTAGCTTACAAAACACTTAATTGTGTATACAAATAAAATATAAACACATGTGTAATAAAATCCATAATCCAAACTAAGCTATAAAACTTAAATAATGATACTTATTTTAATTATAAAAATCTATCATTAACTATTATTTAATGTACACATATTACAAAAATATAAGAAAAAAAGATAATTGAGTTTAGATGCAAGTGATAAAATCACAAAAATGTAAAGAAAAGAAATAATAAAGAAAATTGTTTGTTATTAATCCACCATATATATGTTATATATAAAGCTTGCAAAATAAGCTCTTAACAAACTTTGCAGAATGTTCCCAACCCCAGACTGGTTTCTGCTACTGGATTTCTCAGTGAGGTATTAGGATATTCAAGCATTCTCATTGAGGAAGTCAGTAGCAAAACCAGTCTGGGATTGGGAATATTCTGCAAAGCTTGTTATAAGCTTATCTTGCAAGCTCTATATATAACATTTGAAATACAAGCTTGTTAAATTAGGTCATGTGACATATGTAACTCATGATATATATATATATATATATATATATACATATATATATATATATATATATATATATATATTGTAACAAAATTAAAGTTACTCAAAGAAATATTTAAGGGAGTCCAAATATCAAGATATATAAGTAAATTATTAATAAGTATTATAACAAGTAGTATGGAAATCACGTGAAGTGAGTACACTAGTAATTCAATAAAATATAACTCAGGTATACAGGCAGTAGGTTTTATCCACTTTCATTTCTTGGTTTGATGTTAAGTGCATGTTTAAACAAATACTAAGTGAATATGGTCTAGCAGGGCGCCACTAGATTATCTGAATCTAGACACGGTTATATCTGATAACCTTTCACATGTACCGGGTTTGAATCCCTTCTTGGTACTTTATTTATAATAAAATGGAAGATTTTGCTTTTTGAGCCATATCACTATAAGCACTAATATTTAGGTAAAAGTAAAACATCTTTAAACCAAAGCGGAGTATATTAGACATAAATCATTTCTCAGATCTTAGCATAACAAATGTGTTTCAATAGTTTTGTAAGTTTACTAGCTCAGATTATATATAACTAATTTAGGATGGCAATTCACTCATCCTTGCATGAAATAGATGATGGGATGTGGTTATAATAATACTAAGAAATCACTAAATATTATAAAATCAATATTTATTTATGGCCTTTAAACAGTTAAACAGCTCATTAATTAAAACGTTGATGACGATGATGATGATGATAATAATAACAATAATGACAAGGGTTTCAATTACAGCTCTAGGACTAAGCCTAAACATAAAACTAATTTTTATAAAGAAATTCCTAATTATTGCTTAATTTTAGCATATTTACTTATATCTTAAATAACTAATATTCAACCATTGAGGATGATGAATAATCACACTTAACAAAGACTACACTTAATGAAATATATACGCCTCGTTTAATAAAACAAACTAATATTTATTACTACATTTCTAACATATACATAAAAATTTCTAGATAAATATGAAAATTGACATGAATAATAATAATAATTGATTATATAACACTCCTCAGATTAATTTTAAGTTCTTCCCCCTTTCCCTTCAAATGTATTTTGTATTAAGTTGGACGTCACATTGACCATGATTTTCACTCCATGAGAAAAGTATTAAAAAAAAAATATTATCTGCTCATTAGCACACATACTTTAAAATCCAACATGTAAATAGAATGTAAAAAAAAAATGTTAGTAAAATTGAAAGAGCAAGTTTTAGAAAAAAGTTTTAAATTATTTTCTCCCCCTCCCTTCCAATCGCTGAAATCTATACTGAACTTGAAACAAAATAATCTAATATTCTAATACTACTCATTATTCCACATTCACTTCCAATTATACACATATAAAAATATTATTATGTATGTGCGTGTTTTATCCCATGATAACAAAATATTATTTAAAACCAAAATAATAATATATTAGTTAAAACTAAAATCATAATATCATAAAAAAAAATTTGTTTTACACATTAATATTTCACAACTGTAAAATTAATAAACAAATCATTTTCATACATTCAAGATCATTTATGAAGCTCAAAGTTATTATTAGTAAGACATTCTTGTTTTTAATCGATCTGAATAGTCTTTAAAGGTTCTTTAAATAAAATGTATCACTTTATTGCTAAAATGTTTCTTAAGACTGATATCATAAAGAAAATAGATATAAAAAGTCATATTACCGATCTTTTGTTTGTGGCGAATTTCCAAGGGTTCAAACTTGTCTATATTTCTGCAGCTACTATGTGGGAACAATCTCTTTCTTGAGGTGGATAACTATTTGATGATGATGACTCTATTGAGGTTATTTGCTTTAGTGGACAATTTGGAAATCATTATAGTAAATTTTCTTCTCTTCTTGTCAAGCATGTGGATGAAATACAGCAGTTGTTTTCCCATTTGTAAATTTTCTTGAGTTTAAAATCAGTTGTTGTAACAATTAATTGGACTTGATGATTAATATTTATCAGTAGATTAATTCATCTTCTTTGAATGCAGGTGAATGCTTTCTTCCTTCTATTAAAAACATCTTATTTATCTGGTCAGTTGAAAGGTGTAGAATATTATTTTAGACACATCTTTTCTTTCCTATGTGATGTGCAGCTTCCTCCAGATGGTCCGGCAAATGGAATATACATATAATTTTTCTAGCCCGCCATCTCTTATATTTTCAACGTTCAATATTATAGTTTAATAATCTGAATCAATCACAATAATAATTCAAGACAGCTTTTTATATCCAATTTTTAGCTACCTTAACCAATCAGAGATAGCATCACTTGCTATTTTTGGACAAATTTGTTTTAATTAGATCTCTAATTTATTTTCAACCAAAGTATTTTTCAACTGAAAAGTTTAATCCTTTTTCCAGACACTTTTGTTTTAAAAAAAAAATAGACTCAATTCTTATTTCCTTTCTTTTGTTTTTTTTTTCTTTTTAACATCCAGGTAACACTTCAAATCTTTGAGCTTCCTTCTTTAGATCTTGATAAGACAATTTCAAAAATTATAGTTCTGACTCATTATAAGTTTCCAAAGTGAAACAATCATTTACAAAAAAAAATTGCTACAAAGATTGATATCTGATTAAACAGATATCCTCTTTTAACAAACAATTGTACAAAAAAAATAATTTAACAGATTTAATACTTCCTTTTCTTTCAATATTTAGGAAATGTAAAATTTTGTATGTAATGTACACACATTCTTCATTCTTTCAAATCATTCAGAAACTAACCTTAAATAATATAATTGCTAGCTTAGTAATTATAACCCAATTATTTAATTAAATCTGTAACTTTTAAATCCCACTTATAATTAAAGAAAAGCAAAATAGAAGTATAGAATAAAATGTTAGAATTGATCAAGCATAGCTTAGTTTTAAAGAAAGTTAAAATGTTTAATATTTGAAATATACAACAATTAAATAATTTACACATACATTGCCTATATGTATGCATTATAACTTTGCTTTTTAACAGAAAATTTAAATATTAAATAGTTTAAATGTGTGTATTACCTTTCTATCAACACACAAACAAGTAAAGCATGTAATTGTTGACCCATTCTTTCTGTTTAAAGCTTTTGAAATTTTGATCTGGAAGGGTTTGAACTTGGATGCCCTACAGCTTCTTTTATGATTATATAAAATTGTGATGATGATTTTTGGTTTACCTTTTCTACATGCACATTACTATAAATTTGGCTAGTGACCAAATTGTAATGGCACAATATATATACAAGTTGTAACTCATGACATAAATAATCAATAATCAACTTAATGCATGAACAAAGCAAAGCAAAACTCCATATAGTAGTTCCACTTGTGCTAAACAGAGTAATCAATGGACGCCACTACTATATGGAGTTTTGCTTTGCTTTGTTTATAAACAATTATGTGCTAGTATTGGAGATGTGATCATGTGATGCTTGCTGGCTTAATGCATGAACTTGAGCTTGCTATTTAAAAGAGTCAATTCAACACTTAAAAAAAAACATCAATTTGCTGATAAGCAGTATAAATATAAAAATGACCTTTTTAAAAATCAGATCAAAACCTCTTATTGACTAATCAATGTTGTCATCAAACTTGTCATTTGAAGAGAAAGATCTGCAGCCATCATACAAAAAACCTTTAAATAAGAATATCTCATTTAATGTGGATAAAAGCTAAAATAAAAGTGGATGGATTCAAATTCAGCAAACTAAGAGATAATAAATTGCAAATCCCAGACATAGCTTTAAATTTATTTGATATTTAAAGAGTATTTTCAACACTAGCCAGAGATTTGTACTACAACTTGAGATTCCCAATAGCCAATATCAACTACATATATAGAGACACATATTACCATGCACTGCAGTGTAAAAGTACCTTCATGGAAAAAGATGTGTCACTCTTGAGGCTGCAACTGCCAAAACTAAATTTGACTCAATACAGCATCTATTCATCTATGTTGAATGCACTATCAATTTTACTACTTATATGTGAAGATATAAACTTAACAATTCAGGGCATGCTATACAAAAGAGAAAAATTCAGATCACCATTATGCACATTCTAGAACATTCGAACCTTACCAATTAGATCACAAACTGTAGCAATAAAAACACACATAATCCCTTTAGGACCTTACTATTATAGACTCTTGATTTATTTTAGGTTGACTTCATATGATTAATTGTATGTACCTATGTTTTTTTTATTTTGTCTTTTACCATGGGTTGATGGCTTGATATACTAGAAGAGGGGGGTATATTATTAGTGTAATTTTAAATTGAAATAAAATATAGGGTCAGGTCATGAACTTGTTTGTGGATGAATTTGATTATTACTGACATTGTAGGTAAGACTTTATATTTTCCAACATTAAACCCAACACTTCTACAGTTACACTATTATTTGTTTGTTGATAGTAATCATTTTGCCATTTACTTGTTTTTTTTTTCAGTCTAAATGATTACAAAATTCTAGTGTGAATGGTCTTTTCTATCATTATAAAAATAAATCACAATATACAGGGGGGATTCCAGACCACCACTATATTGTTTAATTTAAATTAATCAATAAATATGTTGGGTACAAATTATTATGATTCTTAATTAGCAAGCAAGTTTAAATACAAATAATAATAAATTTTAATGTTTATCGTTAGTATTGATATTGAATGATTACTTTTTGAGGGAAAGAGGGATTGGATTAATAAATATCAACCATATTGATCAAAAAATAGTCATAGATATCTAAATAAATTAATTGCTTTTGTTATAATCTCTCACTGAATAAATTGTGATAATTGTGAATAAATTTGTTAAACATATGATTTCAAATTAAAATCAGCCATTTGAATTTTCTTTATCCATTTATCAATTTCTCACATACTCACACAATAAAGATTGTAATATGAGTATTCACTGAAATAGAATATTATGTGTTTTCTCCCTAAGCTTGAATTCTGAGATATATGGAAAATAGGGATAGAGGAGAGAGATGAGTATACATGGAGGTATTTGATGTAGTATCGTATGCTAACATGCCATCTCTTAGGATTGAGATCTGAGTGGATAAAAATCTAGGAGATTGGGAATAATAAATACACCTTTTCCATCACTCTGACAGCCTAATAAATATACTGATATGCAAGGCCAGAACTCATTCTATTACAATATATATATTCTATGTTTAAAGTTTCAAACATATAACTTTCTTTAAAACTAGAAGAAATCAGTGCACAGAAAAACAAATATCACCTTTTTTAAAAAAACAAAGCTATACCAGCATTGAAATATTTTCACTTATCATAATCAAGTTTTGGTTTTATCTATTATCTAGACAATCATTCATCACTAAGTAGAAAATCTTAATTAGATCATCATGAGTTATCTCTGGGGAAATGGTGATTTTATGGTCGTAAGATTTTTTTAGTAATTCCTTTATTGCCTATTCAACAATATAAAATTTTCCCTGAGTTAGAATCTGTCTACCAACTAAAAACTAAAAAAACAACTAAAAATTAGAATGCCCATAAATATAAAAATGATATCATGAAGAAAACTGAATCTACAAAGAAATAAGTCATCAAACATATGGATATAGCACTACAACTGTGAAGAAACTAGCATTAGGATTAGAAACATTTTAAAACTAAAAAATGATTTTATGAAGAAGATAATTATTATAAAGAATTTCTAAAGTGTGTTTTTAAAAATTAGATCATGAATGATAAAGTCAGAATAAAGAATGGTTAAAATATGATAAATAATAGCAGAATATTTCTATTGAAGTTTGGTAAAAATTTTAATTTAAAATTACATTATATTAACTATAATATTCATAATTAGTTTTTCTTTTTGTAGCTTTTATAATTTGATTTTCATTTGTATAATCTTTGTTGTTATAATATATTTTATGTGATACTATGTTATACAAATTTTCATTTATAAAGTACCTCAAACTATTTATATATAATTTAAAAATGAATTCATGTAATATATGGGTATATCATGTAAGTGACAAACAATAGGGCTAAATAAAGCATTAATTCCAGCCAGATATATGTTCATATAACTATGCAAAAATAATTTCAGTATTTGTAGGTACACCTTTTTATAGAGTGATTTAATGTATTTGTATAATGAATAGGCTTCAAATTTTTATGTCATTTTTGTAATTTAGTAATTCATTAAATCATTACTTTAAAATTAGATACTGTTAGTAATGTCTACTCTGTCTTCAATTTCCATCTTGATTATAAAGTTTAAAGTATACTTGTATATTTTATATTCAGAAACAAGATCAACATTATTGCAAATTGTGTTAGGCTGTAACTAACTTATTAAGATAGAACTAATATTTTAAAAGTAAATAGGATAGCCAAATCATTTCTCTGTGCATAGAAGCTGGCACTAGAATTTTTTACTCTCAAAACAAAGTTGATATGTGCTAACTAATCTTATTTTTGTGGTCAATCCATCTAAGTGAATATTGCTAGAAAAATATTAAGTTCATCAGTTTTTTTATTTACTTCATATTTTTAATTATTAAACAATGCAAAATGGTAATGATGTATAATTATGACAATGGATTTACTTATTAGGGAATATTGTGCTATTAATTTAATATTATTTTATTATATTTAAAAATGAAAACGTTAGCAGAGCTTTTAATCAGTTTCCATCAGGTATGTAATGATGCAGCAACATATGGCAGTGTAGAAAGAATATTATTTGTGATTTTTAATCATTATACTTAGCATTGATTTATTAACATTGGACCCGTACTGAGTTTAGAATATTGTTTAATTCATTTTGTAATGTCTTATTCGATGGCAGGGAAATTTTGCAATGATTAAAAACACATGTATCAAATTATTAAATGATTAAAATATTTTTATCTGTAGACATACAAAAATATTATAAGTTAGTATTATACATTAACGAAGTTTCTTTTACATTCCTTAACATTTATATGATGAGTATCAAAATAATTATGAAACTGTGTATATTTTATATAATTTCATTCAATGCTTTTTACTATCATATAATTAACCAGTCATATATTAAGAATGTTAAAAACAAGTATATAAATTAATCTTGATTACTTTTTAGCTAATCAAGAAAATTTATTCGTAGTGTGGGGGAAGTAAAGCAAAGAAAGACTTTTTTTTTTTAACGTCTGGTATTTTTATTACATTTGTACTTTCGTAATCTTGCTAATATTTTAAAAAATACAATTTATTCATAACGGAGGGAATTAAAATTTTACTACATCAGTGCACATCTTTTAAATACAACTCTCATTGCTAATGTTGATAATTAAAAAATATTAACAATATAGAAAAGTATTATTTAAATACAGTGAAATAATCTGTAGAAATTGCAAAAATACCAGACAGTTTAATTAAATTGGAAAAAAAATCATTGAATTTCTGTATTACAGAAGCCTTTCATTTACTCTTTTTTTTCTCCATTCTCTAGCAATAAATTTACTTAGTTAATTGATCAAAACAGTCGAGACAGTTTATAATTTATGTTCAAATTTGTTTATCTATGACTAATCAACCGACTCACAACAAAATAAAAACAATAAATGAAAAATCCATAAAATATATACAATATCGAGATCCTCTATATAGGTTAATATTGTTAAATTGCTGGACGATTTCAAATCTAAACAACCAGACAAACTTCAAACTGCTGTGTTCATCATATGACCTTCTAAGTAATAAACCAATTAATTATTTATCTTTATTTTATTTTTTTATCTTTTAAAAACCAGATTTATTTATTTTTGATTATAAAATATTGTTCTTATCACCAGACTCCTAATTTTCCTACCCGTAAGGCTACTCAGTACAATATATATTGCAAGGAAATCAAGTCATATATCATCTGACTTAATTTTATCAGCTTGTATTACAAATTTTATATAATGATCGTGCCAATAGCTCTTAAGAAGCTTTTCATAATAACCCTATCCTCAGAAAATTGAATGCTGGAATATCCTAGCACCTCATTAGTGTCAGCCAGAGCAAGAAACATGTCTGAAGATAGAAATTGGCACACTCATTATATAATATATATTGCACCCTGCCAATGGGAGGGTAACCTCTAGAACACATGACAAGACATTAAATCGGGCTATACTATGACTTTATAATGTAATACTCTTGTTATCTCTACATAATATTAAATTGGTATTAGCAATTATGAGACCCATTGATTCTATTAACAAGATTACATACCGTTTTAACATTAAATAAATACTGAAGTATTCATTCAATAGCATAAGAATTCCAAGACATTCCTTATTAAGTATCCAAATATTCCCATGACTAGCAATAATACTGAAATGAATATAATAAAGTATCTATAGTTATTAAATTTAAGTTAACCTAATTAATAATTCTACTGTATATTGATATTTTATTATTACTTTTATAGAATTATTATTAGGAATAATCATAATAATCATATTATATTAAGGAGATCTCAGGATTATCATTGATTTTATTTAGCCATTTATACCACCTATAAAATATCATGAGGAATTTTACTTAACTCTACAGGTAGTCTGACTTTTTAAAGATGACTCATAACATTTTTCTATAAATAAAATTATATTACTACTTTATATTAATGTTTTTTGCTATTGAATAATAAATCACTATTATTATTATCTAAGTTGTAATCACAATTTAGAACTTTAAATAAAAAACTAATTCCTATTCTGATTTCCTAAAAATAAGCATACATTACTAAATTTGCAATATATTTTAGCAATAACTGATGTGATGAAGGCAGTTTGCAATAATTTAAGATCTCATTTAAGAAATATTTTCCCAGATAATGATTATACAATATCTAGTACTGAATTATTTTTTTCTCAAATTTCAAATCATATGTTTTGGTCAATATGTATATTACAATTCATACTCTCTGTTGATGGTATAACTTTGATGATCCCCACAAAAAAAATGCAACTCTAGATATTTAATTTAAATTTTAAATCATTAATTTTAATAACATCATATTTACAAATTTTCAATAATTAATTAGAATTAATAAATGAATTAACATAACACAACATAAAATAAAAATTATACAACAATATAATAATAGTACACCTGGGTCTCATTTTATGCGGATTTATTTAATGTGATTTTGAAGTTATACGATTCATGTTTCTTCTTAATATCTTTGTATGTGGTTTTCTTTTATGTGACAAAAATTATTAGATCAGAAGTTGAGCTCCAATAATGTGCTATTACTTTAAATATTATAAATTTTGCACACTTATGTCATACTTAAAGTAATAGAACATTATCGGAGTTCAACTTCCATCTAATAATTTCAATATTTTTAGTGCTTTATAATAGTACTGTAATAGATTTTATGCAATAAAGAAGTTCATAATTTACTTAAAATCAGGATTTCCTCATTTTACATACACACATTAAATTTTACAAGACTATAATGTAAATCTGTTCAAACATTATAGATGAAAAATACTATCTATGTTGTTGTTTTTGCATTTTAAATCATGTTCTATTTTTACTTTTTAAAAAAGTATGTAATCAATTAATCATTCAGTGTCCACAAGTTTATTTTTAAAAGGTGAGTAACACAATTAAATGTGACAATGTGATCTGAAATTAAGGTGATGTGAAATAATGAAATTTGACTTTTAAATGGAATTGAAAATTAAAGACAAAAATAAGAATTTAATTTTTAATTGTTAGTTTTAATTAAATTTTGCCCAACAGTGGTGAGTTGGTGTCTTTTTATTATGGTAAGTCTAAGTTCTTATTTTTATTTTAAACTTTTAGTTTACCCTAATGGAGAGGAAAAAACACCCAAGAAAATGAATTTCTTTGGAAACAAAAATTTCAATTTTAGATTGTTTAGCGAAATGGGAAGGATCAACAGCGATTGGAAAACGTTTTAGTTGTATTTTCTCTTGACTTCATTTAAGGATAAGCTACAATACCTCACATCATACCATGATGAATCTGATGTCTCAAATAGAATAATAATTAAAACATGGTACATGTATAAAAAAATGTAAAATGAAGAGAAAAACAATTCATTACATAAAAATATATTGTTTTGAATAAAATTAAATACTGTAGTTAATAAAAAAAGTTTGTCTTGTATCAATTTTTTTTAAATTTGAAATTTTTTATTAGTCATATTTTATTTTCTTATTTTTTTATGCGAATTTTAAAGTAATTTTACATTGTTGCTTTGCTTTTATGCAATTTTTGGAAAATTACAGTACGTATCCCCTATTTTTCAAGATAAGTTAAGTCTATTTTTGTGCAATTTCTTTTGTGAGCATTTTCTGAGGAACCATACTATTGCATAAAATGAGATCCAGGTATATATGTAAAAATTTAAACATTTATATTTCCCTTGAGTTACACTGAGATAATTAAAATAAAATCCATGGCTAATACAACAAAATATTGTAATGTATTTAATTTTGTCCCTTATATTACAAAATAATGCATGTATTAAATAATCAATCTTTTTTTCATCCATTACCCCTTATAGATTGTGATGAGAACAAGATTTAAAAAATATAGATATTGTATTCTCAAGTAAAATAATTTTATTATAGTATTATGACATATTACATTTTTATCTGTGTTTCTTTTATGATATTCACCATTTGATCTCTCTCTTTGCTTTACACTCAATTTTCTTATGGTTTTATTACTCAATGCAATAATAAAAATACAACAAATAACTTTTATCCTTTATCCTATCCAATATGATTACTTATCTCTTCCTGCACTAATTTTCATTTATCATTTAGAATATTAAGCTGAATGTGGATAAAACACTATTTGGTGCATACTACATCAAATAAAAAATAGTTATCTTCATCTTATCTAATAACTCAAGTTGTAATTTTCTATTTTAATTTTATATCTGTGTTATAGCAGTCATAAATAATACTTATGAAGATTTATAAAATAAAATTAGCTATAACTATATTACAATGTTATTACAGCATCAATAGTTAAATATCAGATCAAACTTAAAATATCATTTGTAATTTTAATATTATACTAGAACAAAGATATACCCCCCTCCTTCTTATAATATATTAATTTTACTATTTATGTGTGTATATTTTAGTAACTCATAACTTATATACATTTATTTTAATGGTCTATAATATAGATAAACAAATCATATTAATTATTAATTTCACTATCTCTTGATTTATTCCCTCATATTGATAATGATTATTTGAAAACATAAACTTAACTATATATACACACATTGTTACCAGTTTTTTTCTCTAACATATAATTTCAACATAAAAAAAACTTTAATTTTTTATTAATAGTATCTCAATTGTTTTTCATACTACCAACTTGTCATTCATCAATCTTCTTATTACTATTACCCCATTTATATTTATACAAAAATTATTAAATCTGTAGAATTCCAATCCTCTCGTGTTATCTATAATGTTTAAGTTTTTTTTTCTCCATGATCAAAGGTTATTTTCCAATTATGAAGTATATTTTATTTAGATCCTTCCAACATTACTGTTACTTCTTTTCATATTATTCTTGATAGATTCCTTATTAATGTTTTCATTTAATAGAGAGCACTTTACACATTCTCCTTAAAGGTAATAAAAATGATATTATCCTCAACATAGTTTAATTTTTTCAATAAACTAATGTTAGTGATATTAACTATAATTTATCAAAAGTTTTTTTTTATACATGAAAGTTATACTCACTGATAATACTTTGTTTAAATCTTTTCTTCTAGTACAATTTCCATTTAGAAATATATTTATAAGTCATATTTTAATATTAAACATATGTTTCAATACACATTCATTCTTGTTCCGATTTATTTTTAATTTAGTTTTAATGATTTTGAAAACTATCCATTTATCTTTACAACAAACATTTTTCCTGTCATTCATATATCATTTCCACTTTAATCTTGCATAAATGTTATAATATTTAAATGGATAAATATTTTATTTTGTTTACTCATCCAATTATACAATACAATATTCATGGTTTGTTCTTTACATGATAAAATTTTGGCACCAATATACAATTATTTCTTTCCATTATTTCCATATTTTTCCTAATATAATCATTCCAAGATATTTCAGCAAACTTATTGATTGTCGATTTAGCCAGCAGACATTTTTTTGGTTTTCCTGTTCATCTTAATGAAAACTTGATAATATAAAGTTTAAAATCCTTGAGTTAGTCATAATTAATTACTTGACTTTTAAAAAAATAATAATGTTTAAAAGATTTCAGCAAACTTTTTTAATAAAACAAACCAAATTACTTGCTTTTTATTTCCAATCTGTAAACTTTTTTTTCTTGACTAAAACATTTCCCTTCCACTTTTTCCTTTTCAACAATTATCATCTGCCTACTCTTAATATATTCCTAATTGTGACTTCTCATTGGTTGATTCTCCCACTCACTAGTTGCATGTAGTTTTAACTGTTTTTAGCACAACTATTATTTTTTCAAAATATTTACAAGTAATAAAAAAACAGTACTTTTTAGGAACTGAATAAAAATATAATTTGTTTTGAATCTAGATCATTTCCATTTTATTTTATATAAACTAAGTGCAAGATTAGTTTTCTGAAATATCACTCATAATATTCACACCATAAATATTAATTATTTATTTTGAAAATTAACTTAAGATTTTACCAAAATAATCCTAAATGTGCACAGATCTAATTATTCATTTATATAATGCATATTTTTTATCAAATTAGACTTGAACTCCCTTATCATTTTAAGTATTATCAAATGGTTATTTATTATGAAATATTATTAACTTATAGTTTATTATTTTATCATTTATATACATTTGAAAATAAATATTTTAACAAGATTTAGCCTTTATACTACTTTAAATTAATGAAGTCCAAGTTCAAATCCTAGGGTAACAAAAATGACTGTTATTTTTCATAGTTTAATAAGTGAATACTTTTTTTATTTTATAAAATTTAAAATTATGCATAATAAAGTGTATTCCCAATTTGTTTTATGATAAGCTATACCAATATAATGGGCACTATATATATATATATATATATATATATATTATATATATATATATATATATATATATATATAAAATAACCTTTGCTTTGTCAGTGAAAGTAAACTCTTAGCTGTTTAATAGAAAATTTATCATTAATGTAATTTTATTGTAAATTAACATTATCAAAGCTTTATAATTACAGGCCATTTTGCACTTTAAATTATTTCAAGTACTTTTATAAGTCCTGAAAATTATTAAAACTCTTTTTAATATTTTATTGTATTAATTTGAAAGTGCTTGTGGTTGAGATAGTTTTCAAGTGTTTAACCTATAAATGTGTTTTCTCTATTTAGTATGAAATTAGTGCTAAAACTAGGATTACTTTAATATACTCCTTAATATCTCAAATTTTAGTGTTTAAATTAAACAGCAATAGTAATTACGTCTAAATTTTAATATTAGATTTTAATATTAATAGAGTATTTCCATCTAAATAAACTATTAGCATGAGAATATTCAGTTATGCTAATATCATTAAGCTTAAATAGATAAAAAAAAATAAAGCTGGATTAGTTCATTTAAAAGACAAATAATTGGTTCACTGGTACTAAAATAGTTGCTAATTTTCAAGTAAAACAATTTGAGTGTACATCTGTGTGAGTATGCTTGCATTTACTAATTTTAGTTTACACTACCTTGTTTTATAATGTTGAATATCATTTTAAATATTTTTAATTTTATTAAAATATTACATTGAACCTGGGTGACTTCCTAATTATTAATATAGTCTGAAACATAGTTATAAAAGAATGATGTAATACTTTTTTTAAAAAAAAAAAAATCTATTTTCTTTTGTTGTATTTTATTTTATTTTTACCATAATCATTTTAATTTCTTAAATAATTATTTAAGACAGCACATGTTAATTAAGATATCTGAAAAATATGTAAATGAGTTTCAATTTTTAGTTTAACTCCATGGATATGAAATTGACCTTAAAAGAAGTGGCAAAAAAATGTTTTTTAACCATCATTCAAAAAGAGTAGCATGGCTAGGTATATAAAAGATTGACACACACACATCAAACTGAATTATGGACAATCTATGGAAAATATTACAAACTACTGAACTTCTAGCAAAAAAATAGATATGCAAAGGATGAAGAAACTTGATTGTGTCTCAGCTATTGAATTAGTTATATGTTCAAAATTTTAAACTGTTTAATTTTAAACTAACATGTACCATTAAGAAACTTTAAATTTGCATGCCAAAGTTTAAGCAGAAGTCACTGGGAATCCAAAAGTCAACACTATTTAAAACAGAAATGTAAATAAAGATATCAAACAATTATTCACTCCATCATGGGAATTACATATGGCATGTCCTGATCATGTAAGATTTCTTCATTATTTTAAATGTCATAGTTGCAATGAACTTTATTATAAATATAACATTCCTTATATCTTAAAAATAAAATTACTGAAAACTCATATTTTGAAATATTTATAACAGCCCATTAATGATGTAAAAGGCATATTTTAATATTTGAAAAAGCAATAAAATTCTCAAAGATTTTAAATGCTTTATTTTGATAATATTTTTAAATAAGTTATTTTAATATTTTTGATAAATGGTTCCTTGTGGATACATTTATTTCTTTTAATAAATGAACTATTAATTCAAGATGAGTGAACATTTTGCATTAAATTCAAAAATGACATTTTAATTGCTCTAATAATTAGTTATTTGTTGCTTTTCTAGTGAGAAGAAGAAAAGATCACTCATTTATGTTTCAATTTTATGTGTAAAGGAAACTGAACTGGAGAAAATATACTTTAAATCTGCTCTTATATTATAAAAACATTGCCTTTATATTTCTGGTTGAACAGTGAATGCCATTAATTGTTAATAAAACTTATTCTATCATATACTTCATGACTATTATTAACCTTTTTGACATGCACTAACATTTCAGCATTTTCCGATGTTTTTTTTGTCTCACACATCAACATAAAATATATAATAAAATGATTATTACTTATCAGAAAATAATAGATTTGACTTCATTTGATAGATATTTTTGTTTAGTACTAAAATAAATTTTAAATGTTCACATTTTGTTTTTTTAAATATTTAAAAAATGAGATCACAATCAAAACAAAGACTTTACACATCACCATTTTTAGAAAGATTGTTTGCAGTTTATAAAATCAATGAAATATTTTTTAATTCTTATTATTTTTAAACATCCAAATGAATTATTATTTATTTCTCTTATATCTAATGCATTATGTATTAAAGGTTTAAATTTTTTGAATATTTATTGCAAAATTGCGATATTTTCTTACTCATAAATAAAAAGTAGATTGTTTACATCAAAGCTAGTTTTGTAAATTGCTTCAAGCCATATTTATGTTAGCTGCTAGTATAACATTATATTTTTGAAAATAAAGTATTTCAAGTCAAAATAAGTTATTAATAATTTATATTTCTTGATATCTAATAAATATAGTGTAAATTATTTTTAAAAAATATCTAAAACCATAATAAATTTGCAAATAAACACACTTTTGTATCATTGGAAACTACAGTGTCATAAAATGCTGAATGTTTTACAGCCTTGGTAACAGACAATGGTTTAATATGTCAGGGTGATCTTGTGTCTATTGTAAGAGCAGTAATTTTGAATTTCCCACTTTTTAGTGCAAAATTTTTGGCAAAAAATTTATTATAATAAAATATATCATTTTACATGGATATTAATGTACAATACTTACAAAAAACTCACCAGGGTATGATTCATGTCAATCGATGATTAGGTTAATGCTTAAAATGTGAATGTGAAACCTTGCTCTTTTTTCTTTCTGGAAGAAAACCTGCTTAGAAAGAAATATTTGTCCTCAGATGTCTGTATTTAAATATACTACTTAGAATGAACAAATGTAAAACCAGCTAAATACTATAATATAAATTATCAGAACCTGGCTTACTTTTATATATACTTAAATATTTCACAATGTTGAATGACCATTATTAACATATCTGTATATGTTTATATTTAAAGAGATCTTAAGTAAAATAATTTTCATTGTTGTGAATCTATTTTAGATTTCCTTATTGCCAACAAATAGAGAAATAATATATGCTTTCAAAACTGTGTCTTAGTAAAATGGTGAAATCTTCATGATAAAGAATTTTAATATTTTAAAAATTTGCTAAACTGTTTATAATTTAGAATTATAATTTTATGTATTTATAATTTATTATTTACTTGTTTTATGTATTCTTGCTTAACATATTTTATACATCATTGTTCATGGTAATATTCAGAAGTTCACATAACATTGACTATTTTATTGGTGTTATATAATTATTTTAGTATTCTATCACTTTAAGAGTATTGATTTTTTTGCTATTGTGAATAACATCTATTTCAGTCAATTCTTATTTATAAATCATTACAAGATGTTGTATATTCTTATTTTATTATTTATTTCAGGCTATATTTTATTAAGTCAGATTTGACAAGATAATTGTTTTATAACTTTTATACATCAGTTAATAATTAATATATTTATTAAAAGATATTATCATTAGTTTTTCTCTTGTGAATTATTTTGAGCTTATCTTGCCAATTTATATTTCCAAGGGATGATAGCCTTTCTCTCCTGATGGTGTGATTTTTGATAGCACATATATTTTATAGAGATATTGTAAGGGTTACTTACAATCTTGTTAACATCACTTATTTAATTAAAAAATCAAAACATAAACTGAAAAATATAAGTTTATGAATAGTAAATACATTTTCTGTAGAAGCTGAGTAGGGAAACTTATCCTCACTTACTTTTAAAACTGCTAAGTCTTCTTTCGCAGAGATGGGTTCTTTGTTGTGAACATTATTATAATTTTGGAGAATTTTTATAGACTTTTTATATAAATTTTGATAGATTTTAGTACGGGATATTTTAAATTTATAAGGTTTAATATGGATTTTCTTTTTTGCAGTTATTGATGATTTTTTATAGGGGTTAGTTTTAGCTTTAACGCTACAAATATTTAATATGACCGATTCCATAGTTGGTTCATTTTTTTTAATGTACCTTGGAATGCAGGATTTATTCTGCAGCTCCATGTGATGAATAATAAAATAAGGCTTTACCTTATCTGAATAAGTAACTTTCCTGTCTTTATTCTTGAAATTAAGGGAGATTTTAGTCTGATTTATGATGGGCTCTTTTGTTTTGCTGCTAGTCACTACAATCCATAGGTGGCGGTGAATATATTTGTGATTAACAGATTGTGCAATATGTTTTGGGAAAAAAACATTCTGAGCAAAGGGCAGATTATCACCCCAGTCATTAAAAAAAAAAAACCTTTAAAGAGACTACAATATCACCATAATAAGCCAAAGCTTTAGCACTTTACATTAAAAGTTGACCTAGATGAGAAGTATGTTTCCCATCTTCTAAGCATTTATTTAATACAATTAATCTGTCAATATGTTATGTTGATTCATTTGAATATCAATTTATACTGTACAATGATGTATATCCTGTAAGAGCAATGATCAACTAAGCTTATAGGATCTAGATTGACATATATGTTTGATTAAAGACAACCAAAGTGTATTTACTTTTTTTTTATCATTCATTATGTACTTTCCAGAAGAAGAAAAAAGTATTAATTTTAACTCTGGCATACAATATATTTGATAACTATCTACATTTAAATATCTGTAAACTTAGTTAAAATAAAAAGGTATTGTAATAACTACAAATTTATCACCATCTTCATTTAAGGAGATTAAAGAGATCTTTCTGTAGAAAGTATCAAGTCAACAAATCAAATTCCTTTTAGACTGTGTCTGAAAGCGACTTTCCCACATAAAAATGGAGAGGCATTTATGTTTATATATATATTTATAAATAGATAATAGAGATATTTAATAATTAAATATTATTGCTAGGAAATTATTTGTTATTATTCGCTTGTGAAAGACATTAATAAATGATATTTTTTTTCCTTTTTATTATTAATCGATCCAATATTAGATTTACTTTTCTTATTTTACTTGTTTGTAAATATTATTCCTCCTCAATTGTTAATAAGATAAATACTTTATAAAATTTACCTTATTTTAAATGTTGTTTAATATATAAATGTTGCAAAACTTAACCTTTCAACGATTTAAATATATTTGATAGAAAAAAATAAACAGATTTTATTTATTATTATACTAAGAGATATTTAAATTTTTCATTTCATTGGGGTTTTTTTTTCATATGTCAAATGCGTTGACCGGGAAATGAACCCAGGCCGCTGCTTGGAAGGCAGCTATGCTAACTACTAGGCTACCAACGCTTGACAAAATTTTCATTTTCAATCATCAAACATGCATACTTTTAAAAGTAATGTTAATAAAAATAATACCACTTAAGAACGGAAAATTAGATATTTTAAAAAATATCATGCAAAATAAAGAGTCATGGTGCATCTAAATAATGGTCTATTTTAAAATTGATTGATTTATAATTCGATCCATTTTCAGAGATCTGTTAGGTATTTATCAATATGGTTACATGCTAAAGTAAGTTTTTATAGTTATACTTATAGAAAATATTAAAGATGTTAAGTACCGCCACTGATCACGCATAGTTCTAAAAATCATGATATTCCCAAGCTTAAATGGGACAGAGCAAAATAATATTGTTTAGCATAATTCTTTATTATCTTCAAATCTGGCCAATGTAGCATTTTTTTTCTCATGTGTCATAGCATCAGCTGGGAAGCGAACCCGCTAACCCGGGACAACTGCTTGTAAAGCAGCGTCGCTGACTTCTCAACCACCAATGCTTGACAATGTAGCATTTTGATATCAGTTATTTGGTTCTTCCAATTGTTATTGAAAGTTTTATTATGTATTTCTTATATTATATAGTAACTTAATAAAACAATTGTTAAAGTTTAAGCCTGCTTTATTATCATTCAATTCTCATATTGCATTCCATAACGTTAAGATAGTTATTGATTTAGATTAAACTATTTGTTCAACGTCATTTATATGATCTTTATTTTTATAAACTAAAAACTGGGGTCACATGGGAAAAATTTATTATAATTTGTGGGGGATTTGAACTGGGATCTGCAGAGTAGACCTTTAAATTGAAAATATGGGGCTCAAGATTATAGTAGATCAAGATAAATAAAAGCCATTCCTGACAGATTAAATTATTTCAATTCTAATTTTATTTCTTGTGAAAATGATGACCACGAAATATAGTATATGCTTTGTAAAATGCAGTTATAAGATTTTTTAAGTGTTCAAACTGTTTTGTTTGATCATTATCATAGGTGTGGCTTTCTATTGACATATAAACTATTAATAACATAGTCAGCATCAGTGTGACTATAAAGGTTTTAGATAAAGATGTAATGTTATTTATTGTTATTTAAGTTTTCTATTTCATGCAACTCAACAGCTGATATTATTATATCACTGGATCATATCATTTTTAAATTCAAGAATGTTTATTATTTTGTTTCAACACACATCTATATGTTATTGTGCCTTTTCCTTCTTTATACCCTGCCTATACCATTACTATATATATTGTGGTAGTTAGGAGTTAGCCCTCGTTGTAAATTGAAAAAAAAAAAACTACGCGATCTTTAAAAAAAATATTATTTTTTAATCATATATAGTTGCTATCAAAAATCTGAGTTTAAAAATAGAAATTTGTTGTATCTATTTGTTTGGCGCGTAAAATTATTTGTCATTTTAAACTATTTATGTTGTTTTTTTGTTTTTTTTTGAAAGTTGTTGAGATTAAAATCTTTTATTCGCATTTAAGTGAATAAGTTATTTCATATACATATGTTTGAAATATTATAGGCAATTATTTTAATTTTAGTATTTATCAAAGAATATTTATGTGTTTATATGTATTTAAAAGAACAAAGAAGATATAAGATTTTAAATTTATTAAAAAGTTAATTATTTAAGTTATATATATATATTTTTTTTGTTAATATTAAAGTTATTTTTAAAAGTAGTTGTACGCAAGGCGTTGGAAAACAAATGTTCAAGATGTGTCTGAGGGTATGCAAAGCGAACCATGAAATTTTTTTAGTATCATATCGTTTATAGGAGATAACCATAGTAGTTTCGGGCAGCATTAATTTTGCAGTAACGGGGGTTATTTACTCTTAATGAAAAAAAAAACTTGATACTTAATGAGAAACTTCAAATCCAACTCAATCGATCGTTTTCTTTTAAATATATTTTTTTTTAAAAAATGGCAATAATAGTGAATTTATTAGCCATGATAGTCAGCTAAAATAGTCCAATGGGACTTGTGAGGCCTCCATTCCATTACCTATATTACTGCCGAGTCTCCATGGTATAACGTTAAAATAAAACAAAAACCTAAAATAAAATAAAAGCCTATCTAACAAAAAGGAAATTTATCTTTTTTAAACTGAAGCATTGAAGAAGTTACAGTTTAAAGATATCCAGAGGATGTGAATGCATAAACCAATTAATAGTTTATCAATATTTCCAAAAATTCTTAAATTTTTATGTCCACCTGTAATTGTCTAAACAAGTTTCAAGAACAATAGACTTTTTATTCAGAACTTTTAGAATTTAACCAAGATGAACTTTCTTTTGGTAATCTTCACTTTCCTAATTCATCAACTATTGTTACCCAGGAAAGCAGCTGAAAATCAGATTAAAATGAACTTTGAATTTAGGATGTTAGAAAAGAAATAAAGACAACATTTCCATTGACAATAATTTTATTATGAATTATTGTTATGCTGTTTTTTCTCTTAGATCTCCCAAAGAAACGTTATTTTAAAGTAACAAGTATAACATTTGTTTTGTACGTAATAATTTTTGTGTGAATGGTTAAGCTTATTGAGTGATATATAATGATTATTAAAATTTATTATCATTATAAACTTTAAATCTAATTAATAGTTGGTCCAGGGTAAATATAGTGAGTTGTTAAAGATACAAGTATTAAAAGTAAAGCATTGGTAAACTTAGTTTGTTATGCCAATGATTTGAATAATGGCCTTCCTATATTTGGCATTGTCATATGTGGTAATATATATAATTTTTATGTGAGAGATGTTGCATTCCTCTTATTATAAACTTGTTTTAGCTGAGAAATGTGAATTATTTTCATTGTGTAGCTATTTCATTTTATATAACAGAAAATTCCTCTTATTATATGTTAAATGAGAGTGTACATGAATATGTGTAGTAATATAGTGACTTTACTTTTGCCACTTATTAAATAAGCCATTATTTGTGATCCTAAGTTAGTTTTTTAGAAGCTTCCTATATTATATTTTGTATCATGACATAAGTTTGATGTATTATTAAAAGGAACTTTTACCTGAGAAATTCATATTGAAACTGTATTCGAAATCATTTATTTTATTACCAAATTATTATAAAAATTTTTTATATAATCCTAGTTAATGTTTTTTTCAGCTTATAGAAAGCAGCACTAAATATAAATAGCACCATTTTATTTTAGATTTTTTTATATTTTTCTTTAATACTTTGAAAAACTGTAGTAACTTCATAAATATGTTTGCTACTAATGATAATATGAAATTACTTAAATTTCAATAAAGTATATATATATACACCTGGGTCTTGTTTTATGTGGGTTTTTTTAATGCAATATTGAAGTTATGCAAATCATGTTTCTTCTTAATATCTTTTTATGCAGTTTTCTTTTATGCAATAAAGAAGTTCATATTTCACTATATTTATTAGATATCAAGAAATATAAATTATTAATAACTTATTTTGACTTGAAATACTTTTTTTCAAAAATATAATGTTACACTAGCAGCTAACGTGAGCATAGCCTGAAACTACTTAGAAGTTTAACTTCTATGTAAACAATCTACTTATAAGTATAAAGATATTGCAATAAATATTCAAAAATTTTAAACTCATAAAACATATTTCGTTAGATATAGCAGAAATAAATAAATATTAAATATTTTGTTGATTTTTTAAACTGAAAATATTTTTTTTTAGAAATGATAATGTATAATCTTTTTGTTTTGATTGCAATCTTATTTTTTTAATATTTTTAGAAACAAAATGTGAATGTTTAAAATTTGTTTCAGTAGCAAACAAAAATATCTATTAAATGATGTCAAATTTATTATTTTCTGATAAATAATAATCATTTAATCATATATTTTATGTTGATGTGTGAGACAAAAAAAAGTGTCAGAAAATGCTGAAATCTGAATTTGCTGCAATGAACAAGCTCTTAAATTCCAATGAGAGCTAAATAGTTGTATGTCTGTGTTATGTATGTGTATGTTTATATTTTCTTTTACACACATATATACATGGAGAAACTTTTAGACAGAAAAAAGTTACAAGTAAAAATATTTAAGAATTTTTAATTTCTACTTAAAAAGAATGTATCTTTAAAAGTTTTTAAATATTCTTACTGGTAACTTTTTTCTGTCTAAAAGTTTCTTCATGTATATACATGTATAAAAGAAAATTTAACCATTATTCATTATTAACACACTCATGGAAGCATGTTATATATATATATATATATATATATATATATATATATATATATATATATATATATATATATATATATTGCACTAGTAGAAGTGCATTCTCTAACAGCTAAACATGGTAACCTGGATATCGCGAGCTTCATAAACAATAAGTAAAATCATCTCAAAGTTTAATCACTGATTACATTGTCAACAGAAAGCCATTAACACAGTGCAAAACTAAAGATGATGTTAGTTGTACTTCATCTTATGATGAATCTGATTTTTTACCAGTTTACAAACAAACTGCATATTGTCAAATAGCGATAATGATTCAAATATGTATGAAAAAATGTAAAATAAATTACACATAAAAACATAATTAAATACTGTAGTTAATAAAAAAGTAAAAAAACTTTGTTTTGTATACATTTTTTTTTTCAAATATTTGACATTTTTTATTAGTCATACTTTATTTCCTTATTTTTTTATGCAAATTTAAAGTAATTTTTCCTTGTTGCTTTGCTTTTATGTGATTTCTGAAAATTACAGAACATATTCCCCATTTTTCAAGATAAGTTAAGTCTATTTTTGTGCAATTATTTTTAACGCAGGTTTTCTGCAGAACCTATCTACTGCATAAAATGAGACCCAGGTGTATATTATTTTAATGAAATTTGGTTTTCGTATATTTTCTTTTATAAGGTCAATGCTTATCATTGATTTATGGTCACATGTATTAGATTCCCTATGACATTTTCATATTTATCATAATATATTTATTTAATATGCACACACTAATATTTTATTTTGCCTAGCTATATTAAATTACTGTTAGATATTATAACATTGCAATATAAAAGAGAAAAGGATTATGTTTACATTAAAAGAAACTTTAGGATTGTTTGTTTACTTATTCTAAATATATTTCATAGATCAATAAAATGCCTCTTTGATTTTGATGTATATTTATTTAAAATCCTCACATATGTAATAGAAGAGTCTTAGATATAGATATGTTTTACTTTTTATAAATTTAGTTAGTCAGAAGTGAGAGATTTATTATAATTGATCTATTATTTATAGTTATAATTTCTGGCTTGATCCATTCATAGAGAATATTAAATATGAAAAGCCAACCTCACTTCCCCAATATCTTTCTTAAGTATGGTGCAGTTTTTGCCACTCAAATACATAGAATATTTGAGGATCCAGCTTTGCACATTATTTACCATTAGAACATATATATTGCAAAGAGAATATAATATAAAAGAAAGTATAAACATATTGATTCCAAATGCTTAACATTATAGTTATTAGTAATAATTAATTTTTAAACTTTTAAATCTGTTCTCATTGATCACTTCATTTCAGCTTTGGTGTTTCAATTGCATTGCACTTGGTCTTAGAATAGCACACTTGATTATCCTGTGGGACTGATGTTTGATGGGTTCATTTCATAACAAAAATTTGAACTAAAATATGTATAGATTGATAGTAATTTCAGCTAAAATAAATAGCTGTCTCTATCATTTACAGAAAAGAAAAACAAAAACAATTGGGTAGCTTTTCAATTCAAACAATAAACTTAACATTCTACCCAGTCCAACATCTTGAAATTGAAAATTATAAATGTGCATATAAAAAAAGCAAGTTAAAACTTGCTAATGCTTGTATTTATGACAATAGATGGTGTTCTATCAAAAACATCGTCAAGCATATGTTTGTTTACATAAATGTCAGAGCAAGCATTCACTATCTCTAACTTTAGTTCCACCTTCAGATCATGATTTCAAGCTATTTGCTATCGTCAGTGAAGGACAGGAATAAGAAACTAGATCTAAACACAAACTCTGAGCATTTATGAAACAGTTTCTATTCAGCTTGCAAGTGTGAATCTTTTAGACATGTAATGTCTTCAAACTCAGCATAGAAAGCCAGATAGCTATATGGGTCTGATATCAGTATCTATTGCCATAAATATAAGCGTTAGCAAGTTTTAACTTGCTTTTTGTTTTTCATAAATGTACCTTTGAGGTCTTTCTTGCAATGATATATATTGCAGAGGCTTCTACTATGTGGTGATGCTGAACTGATATCAGACCCATATAGCTATCTGGCTTGCTATGCTGAGTTTGAAGACATTACATGTCTAAAAGATTCACGCTTGCAAGCTGAATAGAAACTGTTTCATAAACGCTCAGAGTTTGTGTTTAGATCTAGTTTCTTATTCCTGTCCTTCACTGATGATAGCAAATAGCTTAAAATCATGATCTGAAGGTGGAACTAAAGTTAGAGATAGTGAATGCTTGCTCTGACGTTTATGTAAACAAACATACGCTTGACTGTGTTTTTGGTAGAACACCATCTATTGTTATAAATACAAGCGTTAGCAAGTTTTAACTTGCTTTTTGTTTTTCATAATGTACCTTTGAGGTCTTTCTTGCAATGATATATATTGCAGAGGCTTCTACTATGTAGTGATGCTGAACTGATATCAGACCCATATAGCTATCCAGCTTGCTATGCTGAGTTTGAAGACATTATGTGTCTAAAAGATTCACGTTTGCAAGCTGAATAGAAACTGTTTCATAAATGCTCAGAGTTTGTGTTTAGATCTAGTTTCTTATTCCTGTTCTTTACTGACGATGGCAAATAGCTTGAAATCATGATCTGAAGGTGGAACTAAAGTTAGATATAGTGAATGCTTGCTCTGACGTTTATGTAAACAAGCATACGCTTGATGGTGTTTTTGGTAGAACACCATCTATTGTCATAAAATGTGCATATAGTACATTTACTCACTTATTTTTGTAAAATCAATCCATATTTGTTTAGGTAAGCATATAATGTTTTCATTCAGATTTTACCACAAAATAAATCGTGGAAATTTTAATAATGTCAAATGTATAGAGATTAGCAGTAAAACAAATATTTTTTTATTAAAAACATTGTAGTAAATTATTTTTCTCTCACTATATTTTTGCCATCTAACATAAGTTTTAATAATAAACACATCTCTGATTTTGCATATTAAATTTTTACTTAGTGTTTGCTCAAATTAGTGTCTAGATCCTTTTTCTACAAGCTTTCTCTTACTTCTTTGATTCACTAGAAATATTTTAGCTTGAATTGAAAATTGATTTTGGAATTATATACCTCCTCAAGAAATTGGCTAGGATTGAAAACATAAATATGTTTTTTTTCTAATTCAGCTAGGAGATTGATAATAAAACAAAAAAATAAAAGATGTCATATTATTAAATGAAAGGCACACTAGATCCAAAAGTTTCAGAGATACTCTTTCACTGATGAAAGTGTTATGGTATACATTTTTCTATCGATATTGAATAGGGCAGCATTGGATAGAAATTTATTAATCACTACTATCTGACATGTATTGATCATTAAACCTTAATAATAGTTAGCAAAAAAGTGGTGAGACAATAATAATTTTCTGCTGAACAGCATAATGTAAGCAGAGATCACATCAAATCTTATTGATTTTTAAAATGTTGCAACTATTATTTTTAGTAATTAGAAGTTGAGGTTTTAATTTTCTAACATTATATTCATTATGTGCAGAATTATTTATTATTTGCTAAAAAATATTTTTGGCCTAAAACTATCTCATCTTATTACTCTTTTTATTTGCTTATAAAGTTGATATATTATTTTTAAGATGGCTTTTACTTTTTAAAGTTAGAATTTTAATGAATATTATAAAAGATTTACATTTTTAACAAAGAATAAATATTTTATTAAAAATAAAAAGCAATATAGACTCTTCAAGATACTGTTCATCTGGAAGATTAATGAAGAAACTATTGATCTTCTGTTGCGAAAAACTGTTTTCTATATCAGTATTTTATATATACCTACAAAATAACTTCAATATATTTTTAAAAAACTATATTTTTATTTTTAAAAAAATAAAAAAAAATTCTAGTCAGTTAGTTTTGACTTTCAAAACATGATTGACTTAATAAAATGACTTTCTAAATGTAAGAACTATTAAATTTTAAAATAAGCAGTTAAAGTAATCTCAATAAATTTCAAAAAAATATAATTATTTGTTAACAAATAATTATTCAACATTGATAAATTTTCAGGAGATGACTATTCAAAATACACTTAACAGAAGTTAATACTTAATAAATTACAATATTGGATTTTATACTTAAATTCTCGAGTTTTTAAATAACATTTTAAACATATGATTGTCTTGAGTTAGAGAAACAAGTTTATAAAAATCTCAGTCCTTGCACTCAATTTCAGATAACCAATCAAATTCCATTTTTTTATTAAAAATAGCATGTTGGAGCAAAGCACGTGTCAAAAATAACTCTTGCAATATACCTTCTATAAGACAAGACCCTGTTAGAGGTAATAATAAAGTTAGAGACTACATCAGAAACATTGATTTTTTTTTAATAGTTAATATTGTGAAGAGTATGATACATTATCTTATTTTTGGCACTCCATAATATTAAGATTATATTGTTGAACTGAAATGTAACTTCAGAATAAAAATAAAATGCAGTTAATGGTATATTCTTTATCCAAATATAAAACAGATTTTTCTTCACCGTTAATGTGAGAAAACAGACATAATCTGATTGATAAACTTCAGATTAGATCAATGAATATATTGGAAATGCTTTAAAATCATTGGATTTTTTTTAGAAAAATATAGATTCATTGAGTTGTGGGACAGATCTTAAGTTGCTTCTTTTGTTTTAATTTTAGAAATAAAGTAGATAAAAAAAATTGCCATTATTATCACCAAATATCACTGTTATCTATTTTATCAAAAAAAAGTTTTAAATATGTTTTGGTTGTGTTGGTCCTAATCACAAGCGATTGGCTAACTAGAAATTGAATATGATTTAATACTCTGACAAGGATTAGAAACATGGTTTTGTTCTAGGATGATATAATAAGACTAACATAAGATCCACTGAAATTTATAAAGATTTTTTAGTGATTTATTTAATCCAAACACATGTTCATAATCATTTTTATACCTATTGTTGATGATGATGTGCACAGTTAAATAATTGTTTTAAACATAGGCGAAAAAATAGAAAATTTTAATATTTTTCAATCAACATTTATAAATAATGAATTATATGATTAATTAGTGTTTATTAATATCATTTAAACAGTTTTTAAATAGCCTAATGTTAGAAAACAGTCTCTTCCACAAATTTTTAAACAGAACGTAAATGGAAAAGGCATTACTCAGCCGATTAATAACTACTAAACGGTCAGAGTTTTTGGTTTATCATTCTTACTGACTTTATCAATTATTAACCAGTAATTGGATACCATACTGGTTTTAATATAATATGGTTAACTTTAAAAAAATCTTAATTTTAGAATACGAAAATAATTCAAAGAGTCATCTTAGGATTATTATGCCACGAAATGCTTCTAATTATATACATATGTATGTGAAATACCATTAGCTGTCTGTGCAAGTGAAATTCTATAAGTTTTATTTGTTCTAATCTTTATATATTCATTTTGTTTTTCTTTTTATCTTCCATAGGCCCTCTAAATAATTCTCTATATCTAATTATATATCAAATTCAATTTATATATATATAATTATCTTTTAAACTTCGTTTATAGTAAGTAAAATATTTTACTTATGTAAGTTGATATGGTTTATTAAATATATAATTATTCTTTCTTCGATGTTTTTTTGATTTTCCGTTCAGCTGATTACGGTGCACAGCACTGAAAATATATTAAGCTGAGAGGAAAATCAAAAACATCAGAGAAAAATAATTATACACTTCGTAAAGCACATCAACATACACCGGCAAAATTTATTATATATATGAGTATGTTGGTATGCAGAAATGAGTCTCCCATTTATGCGTTTAGCGTTATATATATAAAAAAAAACTTCATTACTTCAAATTACTGCTCCAAACGTCGTAAATTAATTAATGATTGTGAAGAAGCTCTAAACATGGGGTGCTAAATTAAATTATTTTAATAAAAATACAATAAGTGTCAAACTAATTCTGAAACGATTATCAAATAAAATAATAAAGGCAGCAGCGATTCAGTTGAAGTACCTAAGCATATTTACTGAAAAAAATATATTATTTTTTTTTATTTTACAAATAACGCAAACTCACTCAATTAAAATTTTATTCTACAAATAATTTGTATATATATATATATTGCTTTTATATTTGTATTTTTAAATATTAAAATGTGTAGATTACATTGTTTTAATTAGAGTAGTTTCTATGGCAACATTGCAGCTTATTAAATTTAATTTAAAAATAAAGCACAACAGGAAACTTCTTTTTCTCTTTTTTTTTCCTCTCACGAAATTTATTTTTTCTTACATTTAAAAAAATTATTTTTTCCAAAGACTATTCAATATTTTTTTATTTTCTTGTAATCACTTCAAAATAAGATACAGTTAATCATTATGAACTTTATGTATGTATATATCAATAGTCGTTAGAGCTTCTTATATAAAAAGAAATGCAACAGAATTGGACATATTTTCAAACGCAGTAATATTACTAATCAAACAAATTTAAAATTCTATTCAAACCTAAGGTTTTAATTTCTTTTGGTGCCCAGGAAGTTTATGAAATTTGTGAACTGTTATGTAGATAAAAGTAATTGCTGCGTGAATATTAGGAGTTATGAACTTGCTATCACAGTAAACAGCGCTGCTCTATGTTACAATTTTTTATCAATAAAAAAATTCAAAAATTAGCAACAAACGTTATGATATATCTAAGTTATCTGACAACTAAAGAAAAAATAATAACCCATTAGTGAAACAATTATTAATTTTGTCAGCTTCTTCTATTACTGTCTTATCTTCTTATCTGTTTCACTTTTTTTTTTAAAAAAAAAAAACATTTTTATTAGATGGATTTTTAATCTTATTCTAGCTATTATTGTTTTGTATCTTTACAATAATCTTACCCTAATGAGCCCACTATAGTTATAATATTAAACTTAATTATATTCTAAATTAGTTTTAAATCTGTTGCGCATAAAAGTATTGGTTTATTGTACTTTATTTTATTAAAATTTTTATTAATAACAAATTATATATATATATATAATAAAATGCATTTAAATAAAAAGGTAGACATGAGGAAACTACAATTTTGACAACGGTAATACAATAACTTGCTCAGTTTCAATGTAGGATAGTTTAAATTTGAACACTGTAACATTTTAAGTAGGTAAATAATTGAGTTTTTTAGTATCTAATTTAAAAATTGCTTCAAAAGCCAACCTTACTTCGATGTTATTATTTCTCTAACATTATTTATTGCAAAATACTTATTAATGGCAATTGTTCATATTTGTGGGTAAAATGCTGAAAGAATATAATTATAAGTTGAATCATTCCTTGTTATTTATTTTTAGTAGATTTTTATTTCTTATTGTTAAATATCGTAGAGCAAGGTGCAAAACATTTCATTCTTTGGGTCTGAAGAATTACAAATGTATTACAGGGACATATTTTAAAGGTATTGTTTAAATTTGGTCCTACACTTATAAAATACAAATATGCATAAATATGAGAAGAAAGAGAAGGTTTGAAAAAGTTGTAGCATTTCTTATAGATAATTATAATGCAAAACATATTGGTAAGTGATCATTCATTGAAATGCATTTTGATTGTAATAAATTAAATAGAAATTTTAAGCATTATTGATGAATACAAAAGTTTTGAAATTTGATTAGACTTTTATCAGCTGGCAAGGTTACTCACAGATATCTGGATATATAAGTGATATTCTATAAATCTCTTAAAATATGACTGGATAAATGGAATTTAAATAAATTTCTTGACATTGAAATTTTCTAAACTATTTGAGGAACACTATTACTTCAATTACTCATATGTTATGCTTATAAAATCAAATAACTTTTTCACTCCAATACTCTTAAGGATAATGCAGAGATACCATTTCAATTTTTATTTACAAGGAGAAAGGATAGAAAAATGAGGGATTTTGCTATTAGAATTAGAAAACTAGCTTTAAAATGTGATTTCAAAAACTTCCTCCTCAAAGCTGAATGAAACTATTTTTTTTTTTGGTATAAGAGATCACAATCTTAGGAGCAAGTTGTTATTAGATCCTGATATAATATTTGTTTCCCTTGTTTCCCAAGTGATTTTGGCAGAATCAACAGCTAGTCAAGAAAGTCCATCTAAGCAAAGGGACTATAGCATTCAAATTGTTGATCAGAAAACCAAGCATCCAGCTAATAATAAAAAACACTGCTTGAATAAATTGACAACAATGAATAAAAAAAAACATTATTATAGATGTTATCACCTGTTATCAACTGATACCTATACACAAACTAAATGTTTACCCTGGTATTCTGCGTGCATATATTGCAAGCATGTCAGACATCCAAAAGCTACTCAATGAGTTGCTAATAATAGAATGGAAGAATCTCTTTGAAAATGCTGGAAATTTAAAAACTAAAATGCCTGTATAAACTGTAAGAGACATTGATTATGTGTTCAATTACAGAATTATTATTGATGGTATGCCTTTAATAATAAAACTGGAGACAGGTTCTTCAGTATTCATTGTATCAAAATTTGCATGGGCTGTTATTAATAAGAAATATAAATATCAGCTGTGTCGTAGTAGCAAACAATTATTGATTATCAAAACAATCAAGTAACACTCCTGACTCAGGAAAGAGTCAAAGTTACAATGTCTAATAATATTTTGCTTTTTATTGTATCTGTTGGTAAGAAGAAAAACTTGGTAGGATGTGTCTGGTTTACTCACTTAGGTTTTACAGTGATTAAATTGAACCAGCTCATAATGATAAGCAAATTTAAAAATGATTATCCTGAAGTGTTTGATAAAGCACTGGGGCTGCACTTGGGAACTATAGTCCATTTGTCATTACATAAATAGGTAAAACTGATCAGCTGTCATTGCAGACTACTTCCACTAACCTTGAGAACTAAAATGTAAGTTAAGCTTGATAGGTAGCAGGTTCAGAAATCATTGAGCCCATATCATATGCAGAATGGACAATCCCAATTGTTCCAATCATCAAAAAAATTGTGATGAGCAGATTAGTGGTTATTACTGATATACAATCAACAAAACACTGGTATGTGATAATTTTCCTCCACCATCAGTTAAGCAGATTGTATCCACACTGTCATATGGAAGATTTTTAATAAAAATTGATTTGAAACAAGCATACATGAATCTAGCAGTTGATGATCAGGCTACAATAGCATTGCTAATAATCACCTACAAAGATTTATTCAAAATGAACCAATTGCTTTTTGGACAATATTCCAGAGAGTTATTATTCAACTTGCAGCTTAACTGTCAGGGTCACTATCTCATTTCAATGATTTTCTATTGGTGGCAAAATCTCCATATCATCTCTGAAATTCCACAAAGAAACTCCTAGATAAGTTCAAAGCAAAAGGCATGAAAATAAACATAGACAAATGCATTTTTGAGATTAAAGAACTTGAATTTTTGGGATAGAGAATATATGAGGATGGCAGTTATCCTAAACAAACATTTATCATGTTGATAACACCGCAATACAAACTGTTGGACAAGAATTCAGCCTGAAAGTGGAACAGCAAGCATTATAGTGCTTTCAAACAACTGAGACCTAATATCAGACCAACAATAGTGGTACACTTTGATCCTGAAAGAATGGTAGACTAACTTGCGAAACATCATCAGTGGGAATAGATGCCGTGTTGTCTCATGGGAATGATGATGGAAAACACTGCCCTATTGCATTAGCATCAAAGTGTCTTTTAAAAACTAAGATAAATTATACTCTGATTTTCAGAGAGGCCTTGGCCATGATAAATAGCACAAAAAATTTAATTACTATATTTATTCTCAATTATTTTTATTACAGGTGAATCATAGGCCACTATTGAGTATTTTGACATAAGATAAAAGAATTTTTCAGCATGTTTCACCATGATTGCTGAGGTGGTTCAATTTTTTTATACGGCTATAATTTTAATCTGGAATGCATTAAGAAAAACAAATTCCTCATGTAGATGGCTTTTTGTCTGCAGTGGCTGCAGACACTGTAAACTCAAAAAGTTGATCAATTAACATGATAAAGTTAGAATTAAATATACCAGTTAACAACAAATCAGTGGCATAATGAACCACTAGTGATCCTTGATTCCAAAGGTTCATAAAATGGTGCAGATAGAGTTGGCCAAATTAAAACCCTAATAAGTTAATCTAGCCTACTGAACTTGAAAGCTAGAGATCTCAATTGAAAATAGCAGTATTATCTGGAAATCAAGATTTGTGATTTCTACAGCTCCCAGGTATTCAAAATGTTACATAATTGGCATCCTGGAATCATCAGAATGAAAATAGATCATACATGTGGAGGCCCACATGGACTTTAACATTGAATCTAAGGTATATGCTGTTAGCATTGCAAATAAACCAAAACATGCTGACAAAGAATAAAACAGTTTAGTGGCCTGAACCCAAAGACCCTGAAACAGATTTCATATTCACTGCATTGCACCATGAAGGAGCAAATTATTACTAATTGTGGTTGACTCCTATTCTAAATGGGTGTTGGTAGTGAAAGTATCATCTTTCCAGTTCACAGTAACTATTAAAACTCTTAGGAGGTTATTTGATACTCATGGTCAGTCTAAAACTGTAGTATAAGACAATGTTTAGGATAAGACACTGGTTTAAGAGACCAAAAAGATGATAAAAAATATGAACACATCAACTATGCTCTCAGCATAGTGCTCTACAATGAGAACCAATCTAACAGTCCTCAGGCTTAGTTATAAGAAAGAAGGAAACAAAATAGCAATACTAAAGTGAGATAGACATTTGAGTTATATGATGCATGTATAGTGAAACAACAAAATGGGTTCCAGCAGTTGTGATTGAACTTAGCAAACAGTGGTGGTTAAAACCACTGGTGAACAGCAATGTCATAGATATCACAATCAGCTAAGATTAAACTACACATTATCAGATATTAATTAAACCTCATCAGATGACAAAGAAAAGTACTGCCAAATTAGTTCATTGATATTTTATATCTATGTATATACTTATGATATCTTTAATAGTACAATATATTTGGTTGTCTTCAAACATTACCATCTACTCAATTTTCTATAATTTAAAGACTTTCTATTTTACTTGGTTTATAGTTAAATATTAAATGCAATTATTTTCTATTATAATTTTTGATATAATGTCTTCACTACAACAATTGTAATCACTATTATTGCACTTGTCCAATAAGAAAGAAATAAAACCAAACAAGAAATAAACATATAAAATAATTAAAATGTGAAAACTATAAAAAAAATTGTTAGATAAGAAAATCTGGATGTCCAAGAGTATGGTTAACGAACTTAATCTACTAATAACAAATAAGTCTGTGAAATACTTAAACGTAAAATCATTTTCATGATAAATTTGGAAAAGTGCAATTTATCTTGTTTTCAAAGGTAAGTATTGACTTTATAACTTAATCAATAATCGTTTTACTAGCACGTAAAGCATTTTGTAGTAATAATTATTAGAGCATCATTCACATGATATATTTGTGATTTACTGGTTGGATTTATATCACCATCCAAATTCAGACTTTGTTTCTATTCTTTTTTTTTTTCCGAAAATAGTTGATAATAAATTAAATTTGTGAGTAGTATTTATGACTTATGGTTTAACCTTAGATGAAAAATGAAAATTATTTACCAAGTTGAAAAATTTGTATTACTAAGTAGTATATAAGTAATTTAATTATACATATAATTATATTATACATATAAAAAAAATGTAATTTATTAATGCTTCTTTTACTTCTATCTACTAAAAAAATTTTATAATCACGTAAATGGCAATGTTTGATAAAAAAAAATCAACAAATCCCTTGCGATTACATTTTTTCCAATAAATCTGGAAAGTATCTGAGATTCCTAACATAAAAACACAATTTTTATTTATCTTCACTTATAATATTTAAGGTGAACTTAAAACATAAATGCAAATCAAGTGCTTAAAAACAATGTTAACAAATAAAAAAAGGCAATTAATAATATTCATTTTAAAATAAGTCTGCTTTCAATTAAACATTTAAATATGTAAATATGTATATTGAAAGTAAGGTTATTTTAAAATGAGTTAGCACTGTTACCATATAATTTTTAATTGATCAAGTAAATCTAAATTAATTATATTAAAACTGGAATGAGTTAATTAGGTATATAAAATCCCATATATATGTAAGTCTATGGGAATATATATATATATATATATATATATATATATATATATATATATATATATATATATATATATAATGAGCTTGCAAATAGCTCTTAACACGCTTCTCAGAATATCCCCAATCTCAGTGGTTTCTGCTACTAGCTTCCTCATTGAGGTGATAGAATATTCAAGCATTAGATTTAAAAGACCAAGCCTTTTTCCCAGCACTTTATCTAATGGATAACTTTTGAGTAGAAAATATGAAATTTTCAGACATCTATATTTCTTCCAATCCAGCTATCTAACTTAAATAGCCATATGGTACTAAACCAAGTTCATATACACCATATATTAATAGCTTTAGCTATATAAAATTGCCAAAGCCTTCAGTCCCATAGGGCTATTTAAGTTAGATAACTGGATTGGAAGACATATGGATGTCTAAAAATTTCAGATTTTCTATTTAACAGTTATTCAATAGATAAAGTTCTGGACTTGGCTTGGTATTTTAAATCTAATGCTTGTATATCTTAGAACTTCACCAAGGAAGCCAGTAGCAGAAACTGGTCTCAGGTTGAGAATATTCTGAAAACCTTATTAAGAGCTATTTGCAAGCTAATTAAATAGCATTTGTTATTCAAATTGTTAAATTAAGTCATGTGGCATATGACTTGATTTCTTTGTAACTTTATTTTTGCTATTAAGGCTTTGATGATTTTATATTGTTAAAATTATTAATATATAGTGTATCAGGAGCATGGTTCAGTCCCATATGGCTATTTAAGTTAGATAGCTGGATTGGAAGACACAAGAAATCTGAATATTTCAGATTTGCTACTTAATAGTTATCTATTAGGTAAAGTGCTGCACTTGTTCTGGTATTTTTAATCTAATGCTTGAATATCCTAGCACCTCACTGAGTAAACCAGTAGCAGAAACTGGTATGAGGTTGAGGATATTCTGAAAAGCTTGTTGAGAGCTATTTGCAAGTTCATTATATAACATTTGTAATACAAGCTTGTTAAATTAAGTCACGTGACATATGACTTGATTTCTTTGTGATATGATAATGTATATGTAAATAAAATTTACTTAAATAATTTCATATTGTTATATTTTACCTTAATTAAAAATAATAAATCTGATTTATAACAAAAGATTATTTTTAATATTAAAAAAGTTTTTTTTAAAAACAAACAAATAATAGATTATATTATAGTTTCAAATCAATACAAATATATAAAAATAATATTATTAAGATTGTGAAAAAATAAGTAAGTCAAAAATTAAAGTGATAACGAAAAGATTTCTAATTTTATACCTAAGTAAACGCATTTATTTTTTTAGAAAGATATTTTTTAATTGGAGGGATAGGGTAATTAGTAAGCTTTTTTTTTATTTATAAAATATAGAATTTTTATTCAGAAATTTGGTTACATACATGATAATGGATAAACATAGAATATATTACATGATAATCAGGGGGATAAAAGTTCAATATTGATATCTTGCTTGACACCAGCCACAGGGACTAATATGAAGCATATCAGCAAGGAACAAGTCCAGAATACTATCTTGTTGATAGGTGATCATGCTTGCATGTCTCATACAGTTCAACAATAGATCTAATCCTTTGTCCATGCTCTGCATGACCAAATCGACCCTAAGTTGAGGGTTGTAAGTATATTATTGTTCATAAAACTGAAAATTGCCTTCTGTTCATATTTAAAAAAAAGTGTGTCCAAGTTATTCTCATATATATAATAGTTTACCATCGGCTTTTAATTATTATACTATAATATTAATTACTGTTAGCTCAGTAACTATTGTGATCAGTCAGCATTTATATAGTAAACATTTTAACAATTGTTGTGTATAAGTGACAAGATCGATTTCAAAATCCCAGTGTTTTATTAAAAATATATTTATTTATGACAATTTAAACATATCTAAATAATTCATTTTTTAAAATCTCTCATTGTCTTTGTTATTATTGCTGAAAATATTTAAAATGGTGGCAGCTATCATGAAGAAATTCAAATACATTATCGTTATAAAATATTGTGACAAATAAATGTTTGACTGAATCAACAATAATAGAAGTCAGAAAATTTGAAAATTCTTACAAATAGAATTCGAACTCGAAATATTAATGAAGTTTTTGTTGTAATTACTCAGCCAAATTTCTACGTTATATCAAAGAAAATCATGCAATCCAAGAATCCTTTATAAAATTGCACAGTACTTTTGCAATAATTCATAAAACCAGCATAATTGTTTTTTAATGGGATAAGTATTCTGGCACAACTTAGAATATTTGGTCGAAGAAAGAACATAACATATCTTTGATCATCTGTTTATGATTATCCCCTCCACAAAGTGTTAAAAGCAGATAGAAACCAATCCCTATCTTGTGTGAGAGAGGGATAGTGAAAGTTACACTACAGAAATATTATTTGTTAAGTAAATAATATCTAGTCTAATAATGGACTAATAAAATTTATTAATTTATATGTTCTTTTTATTTTAATTTTGTTAGAAATTTGATTTAAAAAGTTTTGTGTTTAAATTTTTATTAGGATGAAAAAAGTAGAAATCAAGATTGAATATATATATATTGTAACGGTGACCCAATTTAACTACGAAACAAATAATCTAAGATTTACCCTCCCTTAAACTAACATTACATTATGAATCTATGCAGCCATTCATGCCTGACGTGCAAACTTATATTAGAGTTTAGTTGATTTTTAACTTTCAATTTTTAGTTCTTAAAAAAGACATTTTTATATGCGACCTTTTATTTTTCATGACTAATTTTTACAAAAAAAATTAATGTAATGGTGTATGTGCCCATTACAATATATATATATATATTGTAACAGGAGAAAGATCTTTGAGATTCGCATATACTGATCCCAGGGGCGCCACTAGTCCAAAAATAGGAACTAGACATTTATTTTAGGGTGGACAGGATATGCGAATCAAAAGGCACCGAACTACACTCAGGGAGGAACAAGATATCTTAAATATTATTTAGACAGTTGAGAAATCAAAGCACAAAGACAAATGTCAGCCAAATTAAGTTTAAACAATTTATTAATTTTATTAAAAGTTGTGCAATAGAGTAAAGACATCTAGCCATGAATACAAAAGTGGCTTATAGTAACATACGCATATTTACCAGAGAGTGCACAAGAGTACGACAAACATGAAGGCATTAAACATTTTGGCAGCAAAATTCTCTCACTTAAAATATAAGAAATGGTTAGGGTAATATCTTCTTGCTGGCTGGTTGTAAAATTACAAAAACAAACAACAACTTTAGCTTCCTAAATCAGAGATAATAAAATAGTTACTGTCCCGCTGGAAATCAACGAAACCAGTGTGAACGTTCGAGCAGTAATATTCTAATTACTGTCATTAAAACGCCGCAGGACTGCTGCGCATAATACTACATTCAAAGTAAATGTGGTTGATCTTACCTACAAGACAGTAACAGATATTTGATTATGATCTTACATAATCCAGAAAGAAATAGACTATTTTCAGACAACCCGAAGAAATAACTTGACAAATAGCCAGCAAAAAGATTTTGTTATTTGCACAAACAGCGTAAACGAAACATGCTTAAAGATTCTTTATTTTACAACTAAGGGCAGGTGAATAAATAAAGACTATGAAAACTGCCAATGTTTTGTAATAGTTATCGAAATAATCAGGTATATATTAAACATATAAAATGCAATCTCCTAATGCACCCTCTGATAAACGAAAATTGCAAACAAACTTGGAATCTTAAAACTAAGATTCCAAGACACATTTTACATACTAGAAAAGAGTACATACAGATAATAAATAATTAAAAAAAACAATCAATACCATGTTAAAACATATTTATCATTAGATTGAGTGAAGATTTAATTAAACGCAATTTATTTACCCTGGCTAGAATAGGAAAAAGTTTAGCTTACGGTAAGGCAGAGTTCTAGTGATTTAGTGATGAGTGCGCACTTTTGATAATAGTTCATCTTTCAGGTCCTTTGACAGTGGCAAGGTGGAGGCGGTGTTTATTTTAGAGGTTCATGGCATGACTGAAGGAGAGCTGGTAGGTGTGAGTCTGTCCTTTGTTTAAATTAGCCAGACATTCTAATGATGCAAAACTCACAGTGGTGGATATTGACATCTTGCACAGCAATGAAGTTTGTCAATATTTATTTAAGTTTTTAGTAGGAATTAAACATCCGAACAGCTACTCACAATGATATCTCTTTGCAGGCCATAATCCAAGTGTATATCTAATAATGAATCTCTTCTCTCTCCAAAAATTGGCAGGCCATCGTTGCCTCGCTACATTTCCCATGCAAAACTTTCATTAGTGTCCATTCTATATTCCAGGCAGGGCAAATATTAATTTCCCGCTCAATCTAATTTAAGACTTCCAACCAGGGATAATTGAAACAAAAATGGCAAATACAAAACTAAATCTCCACTTTTTAGAATTAATGTTAAAAATAATTACAATAAAAGCAACAGGAATACATAATTAGCAAGCTTGCCTGTTTTTAATCAAATTGATTAAAACAGAAGGTGAAAGTAAACTATTTTACAATCAATTTTATAAACATTAAATAATCTATTTTAAAATATAAATGCGTATGTGTTTTAAATAATAATAAAAAAATTGAGCATTAGACATTTAATGAAAATGCAATTGTTTTCCCTTTTTAATTTTAGTAATAAAACCATTGAATTGGAAATCAATCCGGCTCAATATATATATATGAATGATATGCTTTTATTACATTATATATTTGTTGATGGTTATTTTTTTGTTCTTATTCATTGAAATAAGAAAAACAGTTGCTAAAAATATTCCACCTAGTATTAACTATCAGAATTAATATAGCAAATAAAATAAATTCTTATTTAGTCTTAAAATATTTAAACAGAATCTAAATCATTATTTTAATAGTGTATCGGTCAGAATTGTATGTTCATCTAACAAGATTCAGAATCTATGCAAAGATATCCTAAATTCAGGAGCAATCATGGATTTGGCTCTGTTTACTTTTCTTTAAAACTATAACCTTATAAACGACATTTCTGATGATAACAGATGAATTTTATATATTCCAGTCATGGAGACAGAGTGGTGAAACAAGAGATCTACAGGGAAAAGGTAATATTACTTAACTTTGAACCCCAAACAGGTGATGCTCACTTATGATTATATTGATATTTCACTAAAATTATTTAATAAAATGTAATAGACTGGCCTAAGGTCAATAGAACCTGAATTATATATAAAGCAACCTATTTAGTGTTTTGTATGTATAAAACATGAGACAAAGAACAATTAAATATTTGGTTAGAAAATGTTAATAATTTATTAATAATAATTAATGAGAAATCAAATAAACAAATAATGATTATATAAACTTAATGAATACAATGGTGAATCTATTTACATGTCATAAAATTAGTAGAATCTGGGTTTCATGTAATTATTAGTGATAATTTGCATATTCGAATAGATTACATAATAATAGAACACAGATTAATGATTAAAGAATATGCAAACAAGAGATGGATAGACATGGATAAAAGGTAACAGATATTCAAGATGATGCAGCTTAATATGCTAATGGAGAGATATCAATTTTAACATTGATTTATAATTTGAATGTTATGATTAAATCAATGAGAAATAAATAACATTAACGGACATAGATGATATAGGGTTTGATTTACATAAAATTATATTCAAATTATACTTTATCCTGACCATACATTAAAATATATTTATAGATATTACAAGATTTACTCAGTCAATAATTGTACTTCATCAATCATTTGGAAAAAAAACAGTTATTTGCACCTTTAATCAAATCATCCTGATTTGACAGAATTTCCTGGATGTTGTTTACTAGCGTACTTAAAGATTGTTTTAATGGGAGGGTGGCTAGCTTAAATAAGCTTTAAAATGGCATTTCTAATATATACAATAATATAAATGAAGAAGGATGGTTTATAAAAATCACAGCATTGTGACTTATAGATAAATAATTCGGCAATATAAAATATTAATTAAGAGACCTATATAATAATGTTAGAAATATTAAGTCTGCTTTAAGATGAGAAGCTTCATCAATTATGCAAGTGTGAGAAATCTGTCTACATTTGTGACAGGGTGGTATTTGAAGAAATGGTTGTTAGGGATTCCATAGTTCGTATTTTTCAATGTTATCTCATACAGATCCTAACTATCCTGGAGTCAGTGCTTCCAAACTCCATTTCGGGTTATTCCATAAAAAATAATCTGGAACCTAAGTTTGACAAATCCAAACTTATGATGTTTGTAACACTATCAAGAGTAAGCAATGCTAATAAGATTCAGGTCTTTAATTAATGACACTGATGTGTTAATTAAGACCCTCGTAAATTAATAAATCTAGTATAATGACATGACAAAATTTAACTGATCACTAAAGATATGCAAATGACCTTAAACATTATTAGAAAGTCAAACAATAAAAGAGAGGGAATATGTCGTTTTTTTCATTAAACAAATATAAGTATGCTTAATGAACAAATAATTACATAATACAATTATCATGATGGATGGCATGATATGCAAATGATTGATTTTCAAGACAGGTAAAAACATTAAGTTTATTTTAAAGAATATTAAAATTAACTAAATATCATTGATATGGTAATAAACTGATATCTTAAATATAAAAACATATAATCTGCCATCAGGCAAATAAAACAATTTAGTGATATTATTCAATTGAGCAAACCTTTAGTTTGATAAGAAAACTTACATTTAAATATTTGCTATCCCATAATATTGGGATGGAGAATGAAGATAAGATCAGTTTTCCAGATTGAATTATTAGCATATTAAATCAAATATAATCAGATAAAATTATAATAAATGAAGTTAAAAGTTTTTCACACTTAAAATAGTAAGATACAAATAATATGAAACCCAACGAACACATGTAAAGAATAAATATATAGATTCATGCATTATATTTTACAGAAAGAAAGTCATTAATTTACTGGAATAATGATAATTGGCACTACATCACCAATTATTAAATAGATAGAGAGTTACATTTATCTTTAAATAGATTAAAATTACATAAATGAAGGTTTTAAAATGAGTTTATGTTAGCAGCATGGATATGATTACCTTCTGTTACTCAATGATGTGACGGTTGTACAGGTTGATTCATGTATGAATAAAATATGGAAAACATGCTTGGCAATACAGAGTTCAAAAAAATAATGATTTGCATCTTTGTAGAATTAGTTTAACATTTAATTAAAGCAATCCTTAAGTGGTAATGGCATAGTAGCATAGCAGTACGGAGACAATCTTGAAAAGATTAGGAAAGAAATGTCTTCCCTCTACTCAGAAGTCATGATTCAAAATTCTGAGTGGCATGGATTTATTCAGCAACACTTTTTAAAATAAAAGCAAAGAGTGGCTAGCATAAAATTTTGGCTGTATTTATATGCCAACAAAACTTTCTAGAAACTTCTATTACCTGGCTGCTGGCAAGGCCCGGATGTCCATTATCTGGCCTGACTGCACTTATCCTTTGTTTAAGATTTACATTTCAAAGATGACAACGAGATAAGTTCTAGAGATTATTGTTTTAATCTATTTTGAGATTGGAAATAAATTCAAGAGATATAATTTCCATTAATGTTAGGATTGCTAAAATATATTTAATTTAATAACCACATTTTAAATTGAACAAGGTAGTTCTTTTGTTTATAAATTTGAGATATGTTAATTACTCTCAAGAGCTTTCTCTGGTATTGTGTCAACTTAATAATTAAATACATGAATTATATAAATTATAAAATACAAAATATTAGTAACTTGGAAAATATTATTTACAACATTCTTATGTATCTGTAATACATACACACACATACACGATTATTTGAGGCGCTGAAAATTTTAAATATTTCCGAATTAAGTAATAAATGTTCTTTATTAAAAATAATCGTTTGAAGCTTACAAAAGGAGTGTAATCATGTGTATATGTGAACTTATACTCCATAGGGATTAAACAAGTACATAGATGGGTTTGAACCTCTGGTTTAAAGTTTCTAATATCATCAGACAGTGAAGCAAAAATATGTATAACAGATTTTAATGCTTCAATAGTAACAAAAAATTAAATATAATGTGAAGTTATTCTCTTTTTAAAATAAATTTAAAAATTTTGAAATAGAATAAAGTTAAGCTTTCATTTACTGTACTTGCATTTAAGAGTGGGTGCATGTTTATAGAAATAAAGGAAAAGAAAAAAAATTCAAATGGAGGCATTATTTTTAAGTTCATTTCAACAAAAAATTTTATTAGTAATAAATAGTGATTACATTTTGATAATGGATAAGTTAATGAATAAATTGTACAATAATATTATAAAAAGTTCTGATTAACATATGGCTAGAATATGTTAGTTAGTAGTTGTTATACACTTATGTGGTTAGGTATAATGAAGGGTTTGTGTAGAATATGAGAAACTGAGAACTTGATGAATGCTATTAGCTTTTTTTTTTTTTATATTAACACGACTATTTTCTTTTTAATATTGTCTATTCTAGAATTCTGGGTAGGTGGGAGTTGACAATCAGGAAAAGGATAGAGCGGTTAGAGACCAGGTGTCGTCAAAGACTTTACTGGAGGCAAGGAGCTGATCACGTTTCTTGATTTTTTTGAGAGTCTGGTAAAACAATGGTATGAATTGCAGAGGTAATTCCATGAGAGTTTTGCATCTCACTATCCATATGGAATAAAGGACAAATATAGAGAGCCTTATTATTGAAAAAGTTCCACTATTAATGGCATTTTCAAGTGAGAAAATCATTTCAGATCTTATGTAAGAATTGATTATGATTATATCTTTCAGTATTTTAAGTCTTGGACAGCGGTGTATAATATGGTCTGTGGTTTCATCTTCACGAGCACATAAACCACATATAGGGTCAATGCTAGCAAAACCTCTTCGGTGATAAAGAAACCAATTTGTGAGAAGCGCATCAAGATTAATTTTAATGATGAAGTCCAGGAATTTGGGTTCAAGGCTCCATCTTTTGAAGTGTGTAATGAGTCTTTGGTTGGTTATTTTTAGGCTGGTTTTAATGGGTTGTTGATTATAGTTGATTAGATTGTATGCTTCCCACAAAGTGATTTTTTGGTTAAGGTTAGAGGACATCGTCGGGTTATAAAGTTGTAGATGATCTATTAGCAATGATATCCATGAACTGGAAAAGGGCGGGGGACGATCAGTTGGTGTAATTTTTTTCATAATGTTGGAGTATCCATAGGAGAGGATCAGATTATGTAGAATATTGTGAGTTTTTTGTAAAATGATAGCCTGTATTGAGTAGAATGACAGTCCATTGAACCTGCGTGGTCGTTGGATACCTCGCAAGCTAATGGCAACAGTCCTTCCTCTCCAGAGAAGTTTGGTGCATAATCGGTTAATTTTATTTTGAAACTGTTTAGTGATTTTAATGAATGGAAGATAATATGAGATTTTTGGCATTATGATCATGTTGAGGAGGCTAACCTTTCCATATAATGAAAGGTATACTCTAGAGAGTGAAGTGGTGATGGCTTCTTCCGATCTTTGCATCTTGAATCATTCTTGCCATTGCAGTTGGAGGTTTGAAGATTGGGAAGCCAAGGTATCTTTGTGGTTTAGCAGAAAAGGAAGAGTTGATTTGTTTACCAGACATTATCTTCCAGATGGAAGATTTGTTAAAATTTATTTGTAGGCCAAGTTTCACTGTATTTCTGTTTAAGATGTTCATGAGATGGGGAAGGTATTTAATGGTGGAAAGCACAACCATGATGTCATCTATGTATGCGAATACATTGAAATCTTTATTGAGAGAAGGAAGGAATATTCCAGGGAGGTTTTTTTCTATATCCACCAGAAGAGGGTTGATGTATGCTGTGAAGAAAAGGGCACTGAGCGGAGATCCTTGAGGGATTGACTTGTATGGCTTGAAACCTGGAGTGATCTTGCCATCAAGAGAGAGAAAAATCTCTCTGTTGTTGAGCAGATTGCTGATAATCTGAACAATTGCAGCTGGAATGTCGTTTCCATCAGAATATCCAGAAGAGTGTTGATTTGTACTGAATCGAACGCTGCTGCAACATCCAGTTCAGACGGCAATAGGTTTGGATTTACGATGTACTCTGATATGATTGAACAGTGCAGTTATATTGGACATAGCATGCGAGGTTGATGATCCCTTTTTTCCGTATTGGTTTGGCGAGATATTGCTAAGAATTTGAGGTTGGATTTGGTCCTTAATGACTGACTCTATAATCTTGATAAGCAGTGGGGTCATGGATATTGGTCGGATACTGTTAATGTCGTTTAGTGGTTTTGCTTTTTTAATAAAGATCTGCTATGTTTCTGTAGCCGGAAGCTAGGTGATCTATCATTTTTTTAATAATTGGAACAGTGAATTGACTGAGGTGTTTGAGAAGGAAATTTGGGATGCCGTGAAGGCCAGGATGAATGCTGTCAGGGAGTGATGATATCTTCTTTTTAATTTGGATTTCTGTGATGCCATGTTCGCTGGGGTCTCCAGCATCCAACCAGCTGTTTACTGGAGGGGCTCCATCTTTTTGCATTAATTGGCAGAATTGTTTGCTGATGTGCTGCATCATTGGATAGCCAATGAGATTGGTACCATTAGTATAAATGGATGTGGGAGTGATTTGTTTTTTATTGTAACCCAGTGCCCATCTGAGGTAGTCTCTCGTCCAGCAGTGTTGTTGTGCTAAGAAGCATTTGGCTCTTCTGATGGAAATATATTCTGCAAGGGATTTTTGCTTGATTTTGTAGAGGTTTTTAAGGAAGATAATTTTTTCTGTATTTGTGAAATTTTGCTGTGATGCTTGAAGTCGGAAGAGCGTCGTGTCTGTTAGGTCATTTAGAAGACCATTTGGTCCTTTGATTTTCCTGGTGTGGTGATTTAATATGGACTGAAGAATTCGATGAAGGAAAACCAGCCCTCCTCAGCAGGTAGGGAAAGGATGTTTATTTTCTGGAAATAGATGTATGACTCAGACACTATCGCTTCAGACATGTGCTCTTCCGATCTGCGCATGGTTTTTCCAGGTCCATCTATAGGTGTAGGGATTGAGATAGGCGTGAGTTGTAAGATCAGAGCCATATGATCGGAGAAAGCAACAGGGGTTAAGGCTGCATCAAGGTTGAAATGGAGGTCTGGGGTGTAGTAAACCAGATCAATTAGGGACTTTTTAGTTTTAGTATAGAAAGAGTAGGCTTCGGGTGGGAAGAAGCCCTCTCCACACATTAATCTGCGATTTATTAGATGCAAAAATCTCTTGTTGAAGCATTGTAGGTGGTGTTAAAGTCTCCGAGAAGAATGGTAGGGGAGGCTCTGCTAGCGTTGATGGCATTTAGGATATGAACTATTTTTAGATATTGAGAGGTGTCTTTGGCTGTATAAATATAAGCCATGATGATCGGATAACCCCAATAATCTATTTCTATAATAATAATATTGGCATCTAGGAATAGAATGTTGAAACTTTTTGGTGGTGCTGATTTGCTAAGAAGAATACCGACTCCACCTGAAGCTGAATGGCCGATGGAAAATCTAGTAAATCCGAGAGAGGAGAGAAGAGATATTATTTTATGGTCAGTCTTATAGTGATGTTTGGTTTCGCCCATAAGAAGTATATGTGGGGAGCAGAGTGAGAGCCAGTTTTTAATAGCAAGAACTCTATCGATTGAGTTGATGCCGCGAATGTTTATGCCAGCTATTTTGCAGAACATGATAGATTAATCCAAACTGTCCTCAGCAAAGTGATCCAAGTGAATGTGGGACATCTCTATATTAATGAGGTCTGATGTTGTTAGGCAGTCAGAGACTTGTGATTGAACTTGTAGATGGCTTGGTGATATATTTGTTGGTTGAGGAATCGCATCCATGAAGTCTTCGGTGTCTGATGGAGTAGAGTAATCTGTCTGAGATTCATCGGGAGAATCAATGGTATCTAAGGTTGTAAGATCCATGGTTTTCCTCTTTTTTTCTATGGATTTGTGAAGCTTTGAGTTGGATTTATCGGAGATTTGTTTGTTAGAGGGGGGTGGTGAGTAAAGTACCGGGTGGGAGCTGTCATCATCAGAGCTTGATTTATCTGAGCGAATTGATTTTCTTTTAATTTTCTTAATTGTATTTTGGGTATTTGTTGTGTCAATTTTTTGAGGATTTTGAGTTGATTAGTGTTGTTTTTTTTTTTTGGTTTGTTATTTTTGTTGGTTTGTTTGTGTGTTGTGAATCTTCGACTGCGATTTGGGGGGTGTTTGAGGATTTTTTTGGTAGGTTATTCTTGGGGTGAAGAATTGCAGATAGTTTGTGGTTCACCTGTTGGTTGTTTTAAGCTGGTTGGGTTATATTGGAAGAATTGTTTTGAGTGTATTTTTATGTGGTTCTTGTCTTGATGGTTTGGCTATCTTCTTTTTTAAAAGAGTTTGACCTAATAATATTTCTTGGGGATTAGTATAAGTTGTTTGAAGTTTGATCTTGAGTTTTTAGTTTGGTGATGGTTTGGAGCGTATTGGTGTTTCGTTTGGATTTGTTCTTTCTTGAATTTTCATTTTGAAATATAGTTTTGGATGTGGAAGGTTTTGTTGGAGGATTTATTTGAATCTGAATATTGGGTTTGTGGGTGCGTTTGAATTGTCCTAGTGAGATTGTCTATTTAAGGACTTGTTATAGGCTACCAGGACAGGAAATTTCATTTTAATCCGTGTGAATTTTGCAAGTCTTTAATGAGGGGTTCTTTGAGGCGGAAACTGATAGGGAAAATTATATTAATAAAATTTTATAGTATATAATATTTTAATATACACGAGCAGACGTTATCATATGAATAAAGTACATGATAATAGAAATAAAATATCTGTGTAATAATGAATATATTTTTTCTTTTAGCCTCACTCTCCATGGAACCATGTTTATTCAATAGAATGTAAAGAGTTACTGTGGCCATAAGTTTGAATATCAGTATTTTATTTATTCGAGTGTGTACTAGATACTAGCTTTTCCTGTTCTATATATTTATATATGATAATTATATGAACTTACCCAAACATGGTATCATTCTATATTACAAATTATCTTAACCTCAATTAATGAGGCATATCAAATACAGGAAATTAACAAAATAAAAATACTTGAAAGATTATTTTGATTGGTACAAATTTATATTTTATTTTGACCTGAGTGTGCAATTTAAATTTTAAAAGAAAGTTATTAAACTTATTAAATACAAGATGAAAGTTAATTTATTTTAACGTAAACATTGAACTAAAAAATTTGTATTAAAAGTACCTGCTTAATTATTTTTCAAAAGTTGTAAAAAATAAATATTAAGACCCCATATTCTCTGATTACTAAAATATTATATTTAACATGAAGTGCAAAATAAATAACTTATTCTTTGTTGTAGAGAAAAGAGAAAAAAACATTGGGATACATAAATATAAACTGTTTACTTACCTAGCGCACACATATATACATAATATTATAAATGAGTAACTTCTCAGAGCATGCGCTTTAAAATCTCTGTACAGTGTAGCTTATGCTTAGAGTTTTATTTTCTATTTAAACCAGACTTTCCTCACACGTTGGACAAAATACAAACAAGTTAACCTAAGTAGGAAAATTTTTTTACATTCAGAATAAGTTGTTGCTGTTGTTGTTGTTGTTGTTGTTATTATTATTATTATTATTATTATTATTATTATTATTATTATTATTATTATTATTATTATTATTATTATTATTATTATTATTATTATTATTATTATTATTATTATTATTATTATTATTATTATTATTATTATGTTTCAACGATAAGCTTTATTTGTCTTAAAGGTTACAAGAGTTTACATAGCTTGGATTGCTGTGTTTACATGGGCAACCTGTAATTGTAGGTTTACATATATAAAAGTAGATTTATTGTTTTACATAAGATTATAGGAATTTTTACATGCTATGAATTAGTTACATAGTTTTACACAACTTGCATTGTTGTGGTTACATGGTGAATCCATAGATATAGGTTTACATATATAAAAGTTGATTTATTAATTTACATGAGATTACAAAAAAATTGCCATGCTGTGGATTAGTTACAAGGGCTTTTACTTGGCTTGGATTGCCATGGTTTCATTGGCAATTCATAGGTGTAGGTTAGTTTAATTATGCTGTGGATTAGTTATAAGGGTTTTACATAGCTTAGATTGCTATGATTACATGGGTAGTCTGTAGTTGTAGTTTTACATATGTAAAAGTTGTTTTATTGGTTTACACAAGATCTACATAGATTGTCCATTACTTGTAACTTTGCTGCTTGTCTGAGCAGGGACCAAGTAGCTGCATAAATATCCGGGCTGGTGATCTGTTTGTCTCTAACTTGAATTTTAATTAGCCTATTCTCAAATGTGGCTGGATGCCTTCTGGGGTTATTACTCAATACAAATACACACCTAGTGCACCAAAGTACATATAAGACAAACATTGAGGCCCTTATGGCTGGTGCACACCTACCTTTGTAAGTTGACATAATTTGTATCATTGTAGTGTTTTGTTTTCTATATTTCCCCTGCAGAATGCATCTAGTTCTATCCATGGCCTTGCAATTGAAAATTATATGCTGTAAAGTCTCCTCAGCCATATGACAAAGGCCACAGAAAGGATCAACTGACCTGTACATTTTTCTGTGATGTAAAAAATATTTAGTAGATAAAGCATTCAAATTCATTTTGATTATAAAATCTAGGAACTTAGGTTCTAGTTGCCATCTTTTGTATTGCTTGATCAGATATTTGTTTCCTATTTCTAGTATTGATGGGATCTCCTCATTGAGATTATTTTGATGTATAAACTTATATATTTCCCAATATTTATACTTTGTTCTCATTGATCTGGGATTGTTCTTTCTTTCAAGCATTGATAGATGGTGACTGCCAAAAAACAATCTTTTGGAGGAGGTCAATCTGTAGGTGTTATCTGCTCTAAGTGTCTTAATTTAGGAAATTGAGTGAGTATAGCAATTATAGCATTCCTTGTTTTGAATGTTTGTAAGCTATGCAACCCCAGTCCATTTGCTATAAGAGAGCGATTGAGTTTTGCCATTGAAATTGCCACTGTCTTTTTTCCCCAGATGAGCTTGCAACATATGGAATTAATGGATGCCATAATTTTTTTTGAAAATTCAACTACAGGCATATAATATGTTATCTTGGTTATTATAAGCTTGTTAATCAGTTGCACCTTTGCATGTATGGACAAATATGCCTTTGAAAGTGATTCAGCTATGGTTTTGACTTCTTCTTTGAGATTGGCTTGGATCTGACATCTCATTCCAGTGGCTCCTAGAAAAAAAGGAAAGCCTAAAAATGGAGTAGGTTTTGCTTGATACACTGGCCCACATGGCCTTCCAGTGAGTAGTGTCCAGGCTGCAGTCTTTTTCAGGTTTATTCTCATTCCATATTGTTTTGAGAATTGTTCAAGCACTGCCTGGAGCTGTGGTATTTGCTTTTTGGATGTCAAGAAGACTGTGATATCGTCCATGTATGTGAGACATGCAATCTTCTGTGTTTTACCTGGTATTTGAAGTCCAATGATGATGATGATGATTATTATTGTTATTATTATTATTATTATTATTATTATTATTATTATTATTATTATTATTATTATTATTATTATTATTATTATTATTATTATTATTATTATTATTATTATTATTATTATTATTATTATTATTATTATTATTATTATTATTATTATTATTATTATTATTATTATTATTATTATTATTATTATTATTATTATTATTTAAATACTTTAATTAAATCTGTTATTTAGATATTGTTTGAAAGATAACTAGCTGTATAGTGGTTATTATCGGACTGAAGTAAAGCAAAAACAAAAACAAAACAATATTAAAAAATTGAATCTGAGAATGATAGGAAGATTGTTTCTATTATAGTAACATAAATATGAAAAAAAAGAGTGGAAGCAAGATGTTGGTTAAGTCTTAGTCACAATGCTCATAAAGATCGCTGTGTCACTAAAAATTATATAAAGACACTTCCCTCCATAAATACATAGAAAAGTTTCAAATTTAAATACTGCTATAATATCAAATTGTTGAATAACAGAAACTATCAATGTCATATGCTCATGATTGCCAAAATAGTACCAGCTGCAGCCTGAAATATGTAGCCTTTCAAGTCAAAAACAATGCATGTGGAGAGTCCAGAAATGGAAGCACTGTAAAATGTAGCTTTTTCCTGCCCATATTGGAAATATTTTCTTATTGCATCAAGTTATCAAGCCTATAAATAGAGTAGATTACTGATAGTAAAAAGATAATATTCAATAAGAAAAAAATCAATGTTTAGCAGACACTTTTTAAAATTTTTATCTTCACTGTTACTGAAGTCAAATAAATTATAGAATAAATGAAGACTTTCAAACTTAGTTGTATAAATGTAACTATGATTAATAGGAAGCTTACAGAGTTGTCAAAAATCAAGGGTAATACTTTTATTAATAAATAAAAAGCCTTAATAATTTTATTATAATATATTTTTGTATTATCTTATGTTTACAATTGTATATTGTGCTGGATATTTACTAAAATACAATAATACAGATAAGTTCAAAATTTTTATTAGCTTATTATAAAGTTATTATTAATATTTAAATTTTGTACTTTGTAAAGCAAAATTTTATGATTCCAAGATGATGTCTACTATATTTGTAGTTTTTTGAATTTTGTATTTTAAAAATTACAGTTTTCTATTTTGTATGAAGTTAACTTTTAAAAGAGACAATTCACAAATAAATACATAAAATTATAAACATGGGAATAAGTTAATTAAAATAAGATTAATAGAGTAATAATTATATTTGTTTATACATAAAGATAAAGTGATTTACAGAAGTGATATAAAAGAGTTAAAAAATTGAGTGGAGATGAGAATGAAATCAGTCACTTGGTAAAAACCTATAAATATATGTGCATGTCATGAATCTTTCTTTTTTATTGCTATTTATATTCTGGGTAAAGGTACTGAACCATTATTTAATCTTAGCCATATTGTTTTATTGTTCTTTTTGAAGATGGATAAGACATTTTACAAATTATTTCCATTTTGGGAAAATTCATGTCCAAATGATTTACAAATCATCAGGAACATCATGTAAGTTAAAAATAGATGGATAACTGGAATTCAAATACATTTTTTGAAATTAAAATCTGCTAAATTATTTGAAAAACACTGCTACATTACTCACCATCTGCTATGACTATAAATGCAAATATGTAGAAAATAATTATTCTATAAAACTTTCATACTGGATTTTATTTTGACAAATTTTGTTTAAATTAATAGAACATTTTTTTAAATATTTTATAAAGAAAAATATCAATATTTGTAAGATTTATCTCAAGAAAAAATTGCTAATTATCGACTAAAATACAATTAGAAATAGAGAAAACAACTTGTTTTGACTTTAATTATTGCTTAAATTACTATATTAATGGATTTATTCAAAAGGATAAATTTTTCTCATCATTTTCGTTACTAGAAAAAATAAATCTCTACATTGTTTTTTTGGAATTTCCACAACAGATGCACTGAAGAATTTAAATCATTTTTTACATAATTTTAAAATCTCTACTTGAATACAAATATCTAAAATATGCTTTCATAAAATTTAAAACCGTTTGAAAGAACTTTACGTAATCAAATATTTGTATATATTAATATTATTACTACTAACTATTTTCCTTGTTCTCAATAAAATAAAAGTTCCCCTAATAGGAAAACAGGATCAAATAGAGATGTTCAAGTAGAATTATTTAAATTATATAATTATATTATAAGATTGATGCCAAATGTATATGTGTACATTTGTGTTGGAGAGAGGTTGCTATTAAAATTAATTATTAGAATTAATAGTCAAAATAGATTTGTTATGTATATACATATATTGAAATGTACAAACTATTATTCATTTCAATAAGTGAATATAATATTTTTTCTCTCTTCTATGCTAAGTCTATGTAAATTTGTTTGTAAAAAAGAGAGCTAAAATGATGTTCAAGAAAAAAAGTAAGTTTTGGATACAAAATCAGCTTTTCTTTTTCTTTTGGAGCTGAAGGAACTATTACTTCATTCAACTCCCAGGGCAGACTCTGCCTTGTGATTAAAAAGAAATAATACCACTAACAGTTAGCTAGATCTAATATGGAATACTTCTGAATCACATTTTGAATAGCTCTGACTAAAATTAAGAATTAGAGCTTATTTAGAAGACAGAAATTACAAGACTATATTAAATATGCTCATAAATGGACTTTTAATATTTGTCAGAAAGGAAGTAAATGACAATTATTTGTTTTGGTGAGTCTTACTTAAAGAATGATTTGTACTTCATTTTAAATAATTTGGATTTGTAAACAGAATATTATTTTAAAAGAATCTGTCAATTAATGAAAGAAAGAAATTTTGTATGTTATTAATAAGAGGAAAGGCAAAAAATAATAATAACAATCAGGTAAATGTAATGCACATATACAAATTACCTGAATTTCAAATAACGACAATTAACAATGTAATTATTTCCATTAGACTTATTGATTCATAGTTAAATTTATATGTGACTACTGAAAATTGGATTTTTTATAGATGGATTTAAATATGTGCAGTTGTTTGTTCAACGCTTAATAGTTTACATATGTTTGCATTCATATGGGAGAATACATTCCTAAAAGTTTAATGAGTTAAGGGCCAATCTCAGAATGAGTTATCCATGTATAAATTTGTAGTTGTATTAAATTAGTTTTAGGATAAAAGGCCATTCCTTATAATTATTGTATAGAAGGTTTATTTACATAGGGATAGGACCAAAAGGTATCTCTTTATAGTTATTATTATTCAAGTGGTTAGAGTTAAGATTAAAATTTAAAAAGACCATTTTTTATAGTTATTGTTATAAAGATAGTGTTGACATTTATTTCATATAAATCATATGTATGTGAAATACTAGGAGACATGTGAGCCAAAGAATTTGTATATCCATAGAATTATATTTAAGTTTATTGAAGTCAGAGTTAAACATATCCTGAAAGTGTTACAATATCTATATTGTAAAAGTAGCTTACAATCCAGTTTAAACCCACCCTTATATGGCCACAGTAGAAGACTAAACCCATAAAAAGATAAGCTGAAATAATAAGTTAGATACATATTTTTTCATATGCAAACATACATCTAAATATACACACACTTGAAGTTTGTTTTAAAAAGTACCAGACCAAAATAATGTTGAAATAAAGTAAATGCTTTTTAATGAAAAAGAAAAGCTTAATCTTAGAAACCTTTTATATATTTATGTATACCAATAATGATTTGTTTGTTAATGTGTAGACATCATAATATCATACAGTAATTTATTCAATATGGTGATGACCTGAGATTGAGTCAATAGCTAAGCAATCAAGTGTTGGAAAATGAAAATAGAATTTTACTACGTAATTTTATTACATAATTCTATTATGTAACATCAACAACCACTAATTCATACAACAAAAGGCATCTGTAGCAATACAAAAGGAAATTGAAAATGTGAATTTTCTGGACATCAGACGTTAAACCCCAGTATAAAATTAAACTCAAGTCATTTCTGTTCTCTTTCATATTTTATCAAGTGTTATAACAAGCAGTGAATAGCTTAATGTTGAAAATTAAGACAAAAATTAAAATGGACGATTTGTTCAAAGATATTCTAAGATATTATCTATTCTGTATAAGATTCTTAAGTTCTGAAAATTAAAGCAAATTGTCTTCAGCATTTAACAAGGCAAAAATTAATAAAGTTTAGCAGTGTAATAAAAGAATTAAATTAATTTTATAGCGATAATCAAAGACAAAAGACCATGTAATAGAACAAGAAAAAAAAGGAACATTATATAGCCAGCACATACTGATAAATGATGAAATAAAACTTTCCTTTGCATAAATTTACTCAATACCATTTATCAGCTGAATGAATTTTTTTTTAAATTACCAAACAATGCATATTGTCTAGATAAATGTGCCATAGGACTGGGATAATGTCTTAATTGTCATGAAGCATAATATTGTAACTCATATAAATAATGCCTAGAAAAATGCCTAATGCCTAATCAGAAATGTCCACATGGAGCCTGAAAAAGAGGATGAGGTCAGAAATAGAAAAAACCTTGTACAAGCATTATCAGAGAGTTGGAGAATGATGGAGGAGTCATCAGAATAGACTGTATCCATGAAAGACACTAATGATTAAATTATAGACTCTAATTAGGAAAATTGGAACAAAATCAAAATTATCATGTTATATATATATATTTTACTTTATACATTTGTAAAATTTTACTTTTATTATTCTAACACTTGGAAGTTTCAGCACATTTGCAATCAGGAGAGTCCATTCCATAAGAAGTAACATGGAACATGGGGGGGGAGGTTTATTGTGCTACAATTTTTTTTTTGTTTTGTAAATAAAATTTAGGTTGATTCCCTCCACAGTCATTTGACATCATCATATAGTATGGAATAAGGTAAAAATTTCTGATGCTCTTCCATATTAATTTGCACTCACTAAGACAGGACAGAATTTACATTATATGTTTACTTGCTTGTATTTTAACTAATAATTATTACATTTAGTTATTTGGTGTGAATGATTAACATTCTGTGTAAAACTATTTTTCAATCCACTTTAGAGAATTTGTACATAGGGGGGTTCCAAAAAAGATATCTTCAGCAGAAGTTGGATTGTGTAACTATTGGACATATTGTATATAATTTTGCAAATAGTTATTTAGCTTCACGATCAGCACAACAATTTAATAATTTTTCTTTTATTCTATTTGATTTTTTTTGCTTTTAGTTAATCATTGACTTTGTATATAGGAAGTGTCCATTAATGCATATCTACTATGGGTATGTGATGGGAAAACAAATAATTTTAGTCATTGATATAGTAGAGATGCATCTGAGACAGATACAATCATATTTTTGCTATATTAATAGAATTTAGATTTTTCTCTGTTATAAATAAAAATTGTTAATGTGTTTTAAATTAAATTGGTCTCTAGTTTATCAAACTTGTCTATACACTCCCTCATTATATATATATATATATATATATAATGAGGGAGTGTATATATCTAAATATATGCATATATATATATATATATATATATATATGCACTCCCATACAGATTATAACATATAACACCACAATAGGGTTGGATATATCTCGGGTCAATGAAAACTTAGTAACTACATAAAGTAAATTCACCCCTGAAGAGAGAAAATGGAAACATTCTTACTGGGTCTGAATACTGAGGCACATGGAATCCAAAAGGGGAGTGAGGTATGGATGAACTAGCCTTAATTATATCTAGATTTAATAAGTAAACCAAAAGATAGTCCATTAGAGGTTGAAATGAACATTGGTTAGTTACTGTATCACATTATTCACAGCATCCTACCAGAAGGCACTAGATCTGACCATAGTTTGATGTGAGCCCCCCTTCTGGTGGAAAATCTAGACCATTACAATATTAATATACTATGTATAAAGATTAAAGGATTTTGTTAAAGAAATTAATTGTATATCAATGAATTATTATACTTTGTAAATAAATTACTGTTACATGATTTGTTAATTTTATTAGAGAAAATAAAGTGTACATCAGTTAATAAGTGCACTTGTAAATAAATAATTATGATATGATTTGTTACTTTGGGTAAGATTGTGTGGTCAACCATCATTCATTGAGAGTAACTTATATTCTCTGAGTTTGCACAGCATTACAAATGGAGTTGTATAATGGGTACATTATAATATTGAATCCAATATTGTTTTAAATCTATATGTATTAGCTTAAAGCCATGTTGCATCTGTGTAGTTTAAGTAAATAAATAAATAAATAAACAGAGAAAATGTTAAATTGTGAAATATTCTAATCTGACCATTATAATATATATATATATAAATTATTCCCAGTGCATAACGCTATATTGAAATAAATATACAAATATTAAACATTCAATCATTCCACATGGTATTTATATATTAGTTCACAGAGGGCGGTACTGGATTTGTTAACCATGTATTTTGAAATATGAACTCTAATGTATTTATATATTAGTTCACAGAGGGTGGTACTGGATTTCTTAACATGTGGGGTGATTTTATATATATATATGGGGGGTGAGTGGATGGGTGGGTTGGTGGGTGTGGGTGTTTAATGTTTCTTATAACAAAGATTCTGGTTTCATTGTTATATTTAAATGTGATGAGGTATATGAATGGTACAGTATAAAAGATTATGTTTAGTACTATTGTTTAAATTATCTGAAAGCAATGGAATAATGCAGGTTACTTATACTTTAGAATTGGAGGTATGTTAGATGTTTATGAAGAATTAATTATCTATAGAACATGATTATTTCTATGGTGAGGAGATTTTTATATAACTCTATATTGTTTTTTTTTTATTAAAAAGGAACTCCTACTAATGGAAAAGCATTTTAATTAACAAAATTAAATTTATTAATATAATAGTATAATAACAATTTAAAAATATATAAAATTAAGAAGCAAATAAAATATTCCTTGTCAAATAGTGTACATCAGAAATGATTACTATTTATCTATTATACTTATATTATTTTATAAATGTTTTTAATATGTGTTGTAAACAGTACACTAAGAAACCAAAAAAAAAAAATAATTTATATATTAGCACAAATACTAAATAAATACATAAAAATAGATTTTTCAAAATTTAATAGAATGTATAATTTGTTTACTATTTTCTTATCATAATTAGTAAAAGCTTATTAATTTATATTCATAAAAATATTATAAATGTTTATTAAATATATTACTTCCATTAATATGATCCATAAATATTTATACATAAAAATCTTTTTTTAGATATAAATGAAGAAAACAAATAAAGATGCTTTTATTTAAAGAAACTTAATTTATTATTAAGAAATATATGGTCTTTATTTTTGTTTACTATTTACTGTAATCTTTTCTTTTTTGGTATTATGTATAACAAAAATTTTGTAAACACACACCCAAACAATAATAATTTATAATTCTTTTAGTTATTCTGCTAAACATTTCATAGTGTGTTCGGTTGTGTAGATAGATATTATATTTAATCGATATTTATTCCACCTTACTAGTGTTCTATTAAAATTATTCATTTTAATGACCTGTTTTTATTTTTATTTTTAATGAAGTATTCCATAATTAACATTTTACAGCATTGGACACAGCTTTAGTTATGTAATATCAACAGCAATTGTTAATTTCTTCAAAATAGTCTTAAGAAATGAAACACCGCACTTAACTCTAATATTTATCAAAGTGAGATGATTTTCACCTGATATTTAGATTCGCAACTTCATGTCTTTTTACCCCATCGTATTCATCTTAAACTTTAAATAAAATTTATATATATACACACAAATTGTTGTGAAGCTACTGTGACAAAAAATGAGAGAGAGAGAGAGAGAGAGAATATAATCTAAGATCGAAAGCTTAAATAGTTTTCTCCCGATATAGTTATATTATATCATTATTCTAGATATTGTTCCCGTGGCATTTCATTTTAGACTCTCTATTTAACTTGTTTCCATGGTTTTTTTCTATAAAGAATAAAATTTATCCATATACTCACTCAATAAAAGTTCTCTTCTAACAAAAAAAAAAAATTCCAAACTTTATAAAAATAAATATTATAAAATAATTTTTTTAAAAAATTGAAATTATATAATTTTACAAATTAAAATACAAAATATAATTCAAATTATATTTTAAATAAAATAGACATTTCTTTTATTCATCTATTTTATATACATTAATCAATATTTCAAACACCCACTTTATATCATTTAAATATGTTAAAATAGTGTTTTAAAAACGTATATTTTAATATTCACTAATCATACTAGCTTATAAATACACATACATGCATACACATACTTTAATAAATAAATTAATATCCCATTTGTTTATGTTTAAATCTTACTTTTGAAAAGGATGCAATAAATAAAATGTCAATAAGTAAAGTTATCAATAAGTATTTTATAACTGCTGTTATACAAAACTATTTATATATATTTTATTAAGATTTGCCTGACATAATATATATATATATATATATATATATATATATATATATATATATATATATATATATATATATATATATATATATATATATATATATATATATATATATATATATATATATAAGTATCATTAACTCTATTACATTATTTTAAAAATAAAAAAGAAATTAATATTAAAATTGTGCTATTAGATAAAATAAAAATATTAATTTAATACATTGCCTGTTAAAAAAAATATGTGCAAGTATTTTATATTACAATGTGTTATTTAAAACCATTTCATATAAACTACTTTAATTAATGTTAAATTAATTTCGATTATCCTAGAATTAAAATAAATAAACTAACAATTTTTTTATATAATTAACGTCACCAAGGTTTATATTTAAGTCAGAATGCTATATATAAGAAAATTTAATACTTTTTATTTATACAAATAAAAACAACTATGTTATATCAAAAATCACTACTCGTAAAATAACTCTTAATTGACAATTTATTTCTGAGTTTTTACTTTAAGGTAGCTAGCTCATCAATGCAAAGTAAAACCATGAGTTATATATATATATATATATATATATATATATATATATATATATATATATATATATATATATATATATATATATATATATTGTAATGGAATGTATCTTTATATGATCTCAAATGAAAATAAACATATGAACTTTTGCAACAATAACCATTAGTTAACCAGGCTCCTAATTTTGAGGCACCAAATGTAATGGAATGTAAATGCTACATTCCATTTAAATTGAAGAAAGAAGGCTCCAAACATTGGGAAAGCCAAATGTAATGGAAACTATATGATATGTATATAAACATATCATGCTGACCACATTGTCGTATCAAATGTAATGGAAAATATCTTTATTATACCAATCACCAGTTAACTAGGTCCCACAGTTTGTGGTGCCAAATGTAATGGACAATATATCATATAAACATATTATAAATCAAACATATTATAAATCAAATGTAATGGAATGTCAATATGTTAGAAGAAAATAATGTTTCAAACATTGGATGAAAAATGTAATGGAATATATGTAATCTAAATAAATCCAATTGTTAAGAAAACCTAATATAATAGATTGTATGATTTAAATGAAGAAAGACAAAATTATCCCAGTTATATTTAAATAAATTGTTTATATGCCCTTCCAACTAGCTATACATGAAATAAATTTAAAATCATATAGAGCAATGAGATCTATCCTTATAATTTATTTTCAAGATTGATATGACTAACTAATCAAATATATATCAGAAACAAAGGGAATTCTATTAAATCCAATATACACATCTATTATGTAAATTTATGTATATCTAAGCATATCAATGAATAATAATATGTGTAAGTGGCCTAAAGACTAAACAATAAATGAAATATAAAGTTATCCTCTATTAAATTGTGAATTCAATTAATTTCATAATGGCTCTGGCATTAAAAGAAAAATAAGAATAAAATATTAATATGCTTTCTAATAAATTACAAAGGCATTATCTATAAAACAAATAGTACACCCTTTATTTCTATATTATGATTTAATTTTAGGTAGTATCAATGTTTTAAATAAGTTTTAAATACAAACCCAAATAATAAATATACATATATACTTACAATAAGTATATATATATATATATTAAATAGATAAAGACATATCTGTGCTTAACAAGTAGGTATTAATATAAATACAAATCCATATTTATATTTTTCAGATATTCAAAAAAA